>JABSTT010004916.1:0-19186 GCA_013339685.2 Hyalomma asiaticum
CTAGAGGTAATGAGATCGAAGAACGAAGAATTTAAAGTCGCCCTAAGCAACAAGTTCGAGGCCTTAGGCGAAAAAGGTGACGATGTAGAAGAAATAAACAAAACTCTAACGAAAACAATCCTTGAAACAGCGATAGAACTCGGGGGCAAAACATCAAAGCAAACAACAAATAAGCTGTCCCAATCTACCAAGGACTTAATAAAAAAAACGTCAACAAATGAAAGTAACTTCGCCCAAAGATAAGATTGAATTCGCAGAACTATCAAAGTTGATCAGTAAAGCCAGGCAAAGAGATATAAGAAACTTTAACACGAGAGAAATAGAGAAAGCAGTAGAAAAAGGCACCAGCATTAAATCGGTCAAAAAGAAACTGCACTTAGGACAATATAAAATGCATGCGCTAAAAGATAAACAAGGTAACGTTATCAATAATTTCAACGAAATAGTAAAGGTAGCAGAAGATTTCTACTCGGAACTGTACAGCTCTCAGACAGACCATACAACCTTAAGAGAAATGGAATCAGAGGAAGATACTGAAATTCCATGTATAACCACTGACGAAGTCAAAAAAGCTGCTAAAGGCATGGACCGCGGTAAAGCAGCCGGTGAATATGGTATAACAGCCGACTTGATCAAAGACGGAGGAGATGTTGTACTTGAAAAACTTGCATCGCTCTTCACGAAATGTGTCAAGACATGTAGTATACCGCGCAGTTGGAAAAATGCTAATATAATCCTTATCCACAAGAAAGGTGACATAAAGGAGTTAAAGAATTACAGACCAATTAGCCTACTCCCAGTAATATACAAGCTATTTACAAAAGTAATTTCTACAAGGATAAGAGAAACCCTCGACTTTAACCAACCGAGAGAACAAGCTGGTTTTAGGAAAGGTTACTCGACAATGGACCACAGCCACGCTATCAACCTAGTCATTGAGAAGTACGCCGAATATAACAAACCTCTTTATATGGCGTTTATCGACTACGAGAAAGCATTTGACTCCATAGAAATACAAGCAGTTATAGAAGCTCTACGACGACAAGGGGTACCTGGCGTTTACGTGAAAATCATAAACAACATATACAAAGATTGCACAGCCACACTACTCCTACATGAGAAAAGCAGAGAAATCCCGATCGAGAGAGGTATGAGACAGGGAGATACGATATCCCCGATGCTGTTCACTGCATGTTTAGAGGAAATCTTTAAACGTCTAGACTGGGAAGAAAAGGGCATTCGAATAGATGGAGAATATCTGAGCAATTTAAGATTTGCAGACGACATTGTACTCTTTAGCAGTGATGGAGACGAACTACAAAACATGATTAATGACCTAAACAGGGAAAGTATTAAAATTGGGTTAAAAATGAATAGGCAAAAGACCAAAGTTATGCTCAATAGCCTAGCTAAGGAACAGGAATTTAGAATGGACAATGAACCCTTACAATGTGTAAACGAATATGTATACCTGGGACAGTTAATAACGGGAACTCCCAACCACGAAAAAGAAATTCTCCGGAGAATAAGGATGGGCTGGAGCGCATTCGGAAGGAATTACGAAATCATGACTGGAAACTTACCGCTCTCACTAAAGCGCAAAGTATTCAATCACTGTATCCTCCCAGTACTAACGTACGGTGCAGAAACGTGGAGGATAACTAAAAGACTAGAGATGAAACTAAGGAGCGCGCAACGTGCAATGGAAAGAAAAATGATAGGGGTAACGCTAAGAGATAAAAAACGAGCGGAATGGATCAGAGAACAGACAGGAGTAGCCGATATTATTATATCAATTAAAAGAAAGAAGCGGACCTGGGCAGGACATGTCATGAGGAGAACAGATAACAGATGGACAGTAAGAACGACGGAATGGATACCAAGAGAGGGAAAACGCAATAGAGGCAGGCAAAGGGTTAGATGGAGCGATGAAATTAAAAAGTTTGCGGGCGTAAAGTGGAACCAACTCGCTCAGGAGAGGGTGGAGTGGAAATCGATGGGAGAGGCCTTCGCCCTGCAGTGGACCTAAATAGGCTGATGATGATGATGATGATGATGATGATGATGATGATGATTGTAAGTTGAAGGTTTTTAGCCCACGAGAAACATGGACTGAGGAAGACGTGACACATACAGGCGCTACTTGCAACGATGTTTATTTCGAAAACAGGGAACCACATATATAGGCAAGAAACAACGGTTTTCAACTATCATCATTACAGGCACTTTGCAAATTCAACTATCTATACGTAGATAGGCTACCTCCTTAGAAGAAAGTGCAATCGAGGGTTTGGAAATCCACATGTCTGTAAGCCCATCAATCGATTCAGCCTCGATAATTTCGCGTGTTAGCGGACTTCTGCTGGCACTGATTATTAAATATGCCTGAAAAATGGGCATGCATGTGCTATGGGCATCGTCACTTGTATTTGAATTGCAGTGCCCGCAGTGAGCATTGAGGAACCCACCCCTTTTTTTATCCACGTTGTACTGCTGTTCCTCTAAACGCTCGTTGACGCACCGTCCAATCTCACCTACATAATTCTTGCCACATATTAATGGGAGCTTCTACACTACTGCATCCTTACATTCTATAAACATGTTTTGGTTATTATGCTTCTTTTTGCACCCCTGCTTCTCCCATGCTGCAGGTTTGGTTAGTCTTCACAAACTCTTCAATTTTGCGGGAGCCGATAACAGTACTTTGATGTTCGCGCGTTGTCATATCTTTTCAGTCGATGTGTATGGAAGGACCGCAACCTTCCTCGTGTCAGCTAGAGGCGACCTGGCGGGAATGTTTTTTGGCGCGTTCATCTTCAGAAGGCCCTCAGAAACAGTGACAAGAACATGCGTAGGGTAACCCGCGGACTGGAGACGGCAATTTGTTCACGGAAACTTTTGCTCATGCGCTCAGGGCATGACTTGCGTAGGGCGCTGAGCAAGGAAGTCTTTGCTATTCCCCTCTCGGTCAACTTGGAATGCGCCCACTGATACGGAAGCAATGGCTTGTTGGCGCGAGGGTCGTACTTCCTGTGGATGCGGTCGTCATGGCATGAAATCCTGATATTCAGGAAGCGAATAGTGCCGTCAACCAGCAACTAGAGCGTTGCAACTAGAGGGGATAAGCCCTCGCGTATGAAGGAAAGAGCGTTAGTGGCTAAAGAATCAACAAGGTCAGCATTGCAGTCAAGCAAAACTAAAAAATCATTGAGATATCTAAACATCCTTTTAATCTTAAAATCTGGGAGCCGATCACAAATGAATCTGTTGACTTCCGCTAAAAATAAATAGCTCAGAATAGGCGCAATACAGGAGCCGATGTAAATACCCTGCTTCTGTATATAAGGCTGTCCTTCCCATAGAATAAAGGTAGACCGCAAATAAAAACTAAGGAGTTCTAAAAATTCGCCGTTATTCATCCCGGTATCGTTCATCGAGGAGATATTTCCAAACCGGACAATAGTAGACCGCACCGGTGGCGCAGTGCTGGAGCGTCCGCTTCCAATGCGGTAGGTACCGGGTTCAAATCCCAGTGCCGGCCGGACACCCGCCGGTTTAGAAACGGGTAGAGGAGTACACACCCGGCGCTCGGTTTACGTGTACTTATCTTGAAAGGTAGCCCCATAAGGACGTGGCAGGTGCCCTGGGCACACATTTGCCACCACGGCCTTGGTGAAATAGTTGAGCGTCCGCCTTGCTGCGATAGGTAGGAAGGCATCCGCCACTGCCACCGGGTACCTTCCGGTAAAATAGGGACAAGCGCGCTTCCGCCTGGTGCTCGGATGTTGGAAGGTACTGTACGCTTGGGAGGTCACCCACCCTTGTGGGAAGTTGGCGGCATGGGACCGCCCGACCTTAAATTAAGGTCAGCCTTTTTTTTTTTGGAACGCCGCATTCATGTGTACGCTGTTATTTTCTCTTTGTGTGTGCTTCCCTAAAGTTTCACCGATCTTCGTGCGCTGTATTATTGCGTTTCGCCACTCCAGCTCAGATACTAAACATAATAATAACATCCTGACAACCTCCCTGCCATCATCTCTTCATCTCTCTCTCTTTCCGTATTGCACCTACACCACACACTGGTACACTCGAAGTGCTGATTTGACTAGCTAACATAATCGCCCGCTAGGCCCTTTCACTTTGCTTTCTTCAACATCTTAACCTCTAATCTCCTCGTAAAAACATTTCGTGTGTTGTGCAAACGATCTTTTATAAGACTGCTGTTTAATGAAGCCATGCTTGTGTACGAAGGACCCCGCGATGGTGTAATTGATTTTTATTCAGCGTACAACGCCGGCTCAGCTGTACAAAAGCACACATCCGCTCCTGTCGATATTGAAGCACGTGTCCTTAGCAAACAGAATAAATTTAAGGAATAAGAGTTAGCCTCATTTGTGGGGAGTACGCCTGTCATGTCGGTGGCATCGAGGGCTCCGCAGTCAAGTCGCTTATTAGTGCTCGGGTACGCGATGGAGTCCCGAACGCGCGGGGTGTACCTGTGTCGTGCTATTACGCTCGTCGTCTGTTCAAGTTTAATGCTCCCTGTCCACTGCCTGGAACCAATGCAAGACTTCGATCCCCAAAAGGTGAGGATTATCTTGGGTTTCTTTGCTTGAGGATATCCTGATTGCACAGAGAGTGGTACGAACTTTATTCTAACTTCTTGGAAGGGACGGTAAGAAGCATTGCAGTAGGCAAGTCTCCTGAATGCAGCGTCCTAGGTTGTTGACCACCAACGTTACCTTACTGCTGAATGCAGCCTCGCGAGAAGTCATTGCATTTGTTATCAGACTTGTTTGCCGGATCCTCATCACTTGAAGCAAACTTTCTTTCCAGGATCCATCTTTCACACGTTGATCCTTATTTCAATTTGCACGCTATGACCGCGTCGTCGTTTTAAGCTTGATCGCTTATTGGGATGGGCATCACTTGGACAAAATTAAACAGGTATACAAGTTCTCGCACTCACTACCTAACTTGTGTACTTGCATGCAATATATAATATAAATTGCGGATGAAAGCGGCTAAGGTTGTGAGGCACGGTAATTTCTAACGGTATCAGGAAGTATAGAACATTTACTTAACTCATGTAATAAGGATAGTATTTCGACATCTCATTATGCTCTGTTAACTACTCGAAAGCATGTCCCATTGCAATGGTTGGGACTCAGTCACATAAGATAACTTGTTCCACCAACTCGAAGTGTTTGCCGCACACATTCCTTTATAAGCCACTGTATGTGCGTTTTTTTCATATGCCTATGCAACTGCTGATTGTGTGCGTCGGTTCTTGCAAAAATAGAACATGACCTCACCGAGAGCTTACTACGCCGCCGCTGCTGGATTGCGTGCCGGCACTTCGAGTACTCGGTACGCGCAGTCGCCCAGCTGCTAGATCAGTGCCCCGTGTTTACGAACCTTAGTGCAGTGACTTTACTTGCACAAGTCGTCATGGCTTCATTCCCGTGTGACGTGTCGGGATGCTACATCAACAGCCCGAAGCAAAACGGCCTCAGATTTCTCCTGGTTCCGAAGAACATCAAGCCCCCATGGGGACGGGTGCGACAAATTGCCAGAGCTGGACAGAGCGTCATGTGAGGCAGACTTCTTTGTTGAGCTTGCTGGTGAAATTCGTACGTTCAATATTTGGCGCTGCATCAGAGTCCTACTGCGTCAACAGTGACCGCGCAGCATTATATTGTGCGCTCGACACGCTCGCCGCACGAGGTCGCAGATCGGACACAAGTTCTTTTTCGAGAAAAATAGCAGTAACACCTAAACAAACTTCTCGTGAAAGATCAGTACCGGCTTTCAATCGCTTAGAATGAACATTTCGTAAAAACCAAGCCTAACTCTTTGCGCACCCACGGACAGCGCATGGCTCATGCTGAACACAGGGTGGTGGTAATACCAGTTATTGAATAAAAGAGAATTCGGTGGAGGTATGCAGGGACCGCCCCTTAAAGGCGACGGTACTTACAAACAATAGGTGCGGATCCCTAGTCCGGGACCCCATTGACATCTACCGCAACTTGGGCTAGTCCCACCAAGGTCTTTTGGGTCTGAAGGTCAGTACACCCAAGCAGGGTCACCTCCCAGTCATCCCTGGTTGGGTTGGGGATAGGGGGTGTAGCGGTATTGGAGCGGCAGACCCACACCATGTGGTAGATGTCCAAAGACCTCCCACAGTGCGAGCAACTGCCGGAAAAGGCGCATCGAAGTGTTTGAGAGCTGCCGGGCACAGCATGGTGTTTGTGTAGAGTCGGAGTAGAAGCCGCTCTTCCGCTTTATATAAGCGGAGGAGCGTCCGCTTTACACGGACGTGGATAAAGGCTGTGGTCAGATTAATAGTGGTGAACAATTTCGCGGAAAGAACATATCGGATTGAATTCGATGTCGTCCTAATCGTCGGAGTCGAGTGGGAATGTCCGGTGGGAGAGCGTGCAGGCGGCGGCATCGGCTGCCTCATTCCCTTTTAGTCCCATGTGAGCAGGAGCCCATACTATAAGGCCGGGGGCAGGCTTCCCCTGATAATCGGTATGTTTCACTAATCGACAAGCTAGGTGCGCGACATAGCCATTTTCGACGTTTCGAAAGGCCCTCACGAGTCGGAGCTAATAATTTGCGATTTAGGATGAAAAGCTGCCAATGCAATGGCGACTTCATCCGCATGGGTTATGTTCCGGGCTCGGAAAGTGAGCTCGTTATACGTTTGGTTCTCATGGACGACAACGGCCCTATACTATCCCCCGTGCTGTGGGCCAGAGGCGTTGACGTAAAACACACCGGGTTTCGTTCCATAATGGCGGTCCAGGGCTTCCGTCGCACCAGGGGCTGGCCATTATGGTCTTCCTTTGTCATATTGCTTGGAAGAGGGCGCACGTCGAGGGCGCATCTCCACTCGAATGGGAGTTTAACGCTATGTTCCGTGATGTTGGTGTGTCTAGCGGGCTAATGGGCGGCGCCTCGCTACCTTGTTTGAGAGACGAGTGTAGTGAGGTGGGCCTTTCGAAGCTCCCGAAAAGTTTACACCATGCCCAGGCCCAGAAGGCGCTGGTTCCAGGTGTTTAAGGGGAGGTTGAGGGCCCGCTTTACAATTACGCGAAGGATGACTTCAAGTGCATCCTCGGCTTGCTTCCACTGGTGGAGGTATGGAGTAGAGTGTAAAATTCTACTCGTTAAAAATGCATGTGCTAGCCACAAGGCATCCTTGCACCCTAGTCCTCCGCGTTTGTTAGAGACCCGGCGAACCATGCGGCCCACCTGGTCGCCCACCTTGCGCAGTTTGACCAATGTGGTGTCTGATCGTCTGTTTTGATTTATAAAGAGTCCCAGTACCCGGACTTGTTTTTGTTCAGAGATTGGACCTGTCTTAGCGAGAGTTGAATTTTGGCCGTGCACTTTGTCGAGGGGCGTATATGCACGAGTTCCGATTTGGAAGGTGAGCTTTGAAGGCCGAACTGGCTGGCATAGCGTTCGACAATGCTCGCGGCTTCGCTGCAGGTTCGCCTTAATGTCTCTAGCCCTGCGTAGTCCAGATGGTGATGTCATCAGCATACAACGCTTGTTGTATACCGGAGACATCAGCCAGCTGAGCCGGCAGGCGCATCATCGCCAGATGAAAGAATATAGGGGACAGCACTGCACATTGCGGTGTACCTCTAGTTCCTAAGGTAAAAAGGCCGTGTTGTCCTGTGAGCGGATGTAAGATTGTCTATCGGTTAAGAACTCCCGAATGTATTCGAACGCTCTCAAGCCACAGCCGGTTTATGACAGGTGTGGTAGAATTGTCTCGTGAGTCACATTGTCAAATGTTCCTTTTAAGTCCAAGGCGAGTACGACCTTGCCGTTGCGAAATCATTCGACAGGGTCTACGACGTCCCAATTGAGTTGAAGTAGGATGCCTTGCGCCGATCTGTGAGAGCGAAACCCGTTCATTGATTCTTCGAAAGTACATTGGTTCTCCATAAACTCAGACAACAGACCCCGCACCATCGTCTCCATCAGTTTGCCGGCGCATCATGTGCGAGAGATTGTCCGTGTTCACGGCCTTGCCAGCTTTTGCAATAAATGTAACGAGGACTGTCTTCCATTCTATGGGGAGTGGCACATCCCCTGACCAGATTAAGTTGATGTAAGCCAATAGTGACTCATATGCCCGGTCGGGAAAGTTAGCTAACATTTTGACGGTAATTCTGTCTCTACCCGAAGTGGTGCCTCGTTTCATTTTAGCCGGGGCTTTCCGGAGTTCGAAAAGCTGGAACGGTTCGGCCAGCTTAGCATTCTCAGAACCTGCATAGGAGTACGCCAATCCACGGGGGTCCTTTGTGGAGCACACGTACTGGTACCTTAATTGTGCGCCAGCTGTGTTCTGTCGCCCTGAAAGCTATGAATTGCCCTGTTTAGATTTTTTTGAGCTTCGGTGCGGGTATGCGTTGGATCTATGAGAGCGGGGAATAGCCGCCAAGTATTCTTGTCGGATACTTGGCGCGCTGCCGTGTCGCATCTATTCACCCTGTTAGCGTCCGCGAGTTGGGCCGCATACACAGCCGCCTTTGCGGCAAACAAGTCAGTGCCGTGCTTCCCAGAGCTTAGCTCCAGTGGACGCGGCGTGTCGGAGCCATTTCACGTTTGTCGTAAATACCTCCTGGTGCTGTAAGGGCACGCCTGGCAGGTACTGAATGTAAGAAACCGGGCCGTCTACGTATGCTGGTTTCAGACTCTCAAGCGCGATTGCATCGCGTGTTCCGTTAAGGTCCACGATGAAAATTGAGGAACGGCGTTCGAGTACGCGGAAAGCGCCCAGATGATGTGGTTGCAGGGGCCCACGTACAGGGCCGTAATGCACGAAGACATGGGACGCTTTTAATTGGTCTAGAGTCACGTACACAGCCCGCGAGTGGCTTGCTCGCGTTGGCTGTGGTTGGAGGTTCAGAAAGACATCACGGAGCTTGTCGACGTATCCACTTGGCGTGGGAGTGGAGTCTGGTTTAGAGGCGTCGAAGAAGTCGGCCGGTTAACGAAGCGGGGCTCCATAAACAAGTTCGGTGCTGGCACATGAAATGTCTTCCTTGAAAACAGAAGGTCTTCCCAGCAATGTGAGCTGGATCGAGCATCAAGCCACTTGGTAGGGGGACCGTGCGCTGTAAGTGCTGCTTTCAGGTGACGATGGAAACGTTCCACGAGGCCGTTTGTGGATGGTAAGAGGCAGTCCGCAGGCGCGCCACTCCCAGGAGTTTGAGGAGTTCCTTAAAGAGCGAACTCGAACTGGCGACCACGGTCCGTGACAACTGTTGTGGGACAGCCGAATCGTGCCACCCAAGTAAAAGCGAAGGCATCGGCGACAGCCTCTACGGCGTCTCTCATAATCAGAACTGGTTTTGGGACGTAAAACACCACAAAAGAAGTAGCTGCTGTGATGTCGGGGATATGCGTTGCCTCGGGCCATCGGGTGAAACGGTCAACGCAGGTTAACAAATAACGGTAGCCTTCACAAGGAGGAAATGGGCCGACGATGTCGAAGTGCACCACCACGAAGCGTTGATCAGCTTGCAGGAAACACTGGGATGGGGGAACTGCGTGACGATGTACTTTTCCACGCTGACATGGTGCACATGCGCGAACCCACTCGCGAATGTCAGCGTTCACGCGGTTCCAGACGAAGCGCGATCTGATCAACTTTTGTGTTGCACGAATGCCAGGATGCGAAAGGTTGTGCAGAGAGTTGAAAATTTGTTTTTAAAAGGGACAGGCAAAAATGGTCTTTGTACGCCTGTAGAAGTGTCGCAAATGATTGCACATCTTCGATGCATACTATCTTCAGCTTGAGCGACGTTTGTGTTTTCCAAAGGTGGGAAAACACAAGCGTGTCAGTCTCAGTGTCTTCTGCCTGCGCTGTCACCAATTCTTGTATGTTAAGGGGGTAGGGCGAGGAAACTGTTTTCGAACGACTTCTTGTGATGGCATCCACGTGACGGATGTGCGTCGTGAATTCGGACATGAAAGTTAGTTGTCGTACTTCTCGAGGCATATACAGCGATAGAGCAGCTTGTATCGGCAGCGGCGTATACAGTCTTGTGATCGGTGAAAAGTGTGAGCGCTCTGCCTTCGAGTAGGTGGCGAAAGTGACTTCCTGCCAGGTATATGGCGAGAAGTTCCCGACCGAAAACGCTGTATCCTGTTTGAGCAAGAGTGACGCGTTTTGAGAAGAACGCAAGTTGCTGCGAGGCACCGTTGAATTTCTGTTGCAGAACAGCACCGAGGGCTGTGTTGGAAGCATCCGTCATGAGTGTCATCGGATAATCTGCTTTTGGGTGGGCGAGCATTGTGGCGATCGGCCAAGGCACGCTTGATTGCAATAAATGCTTCATCCGCAGCAGTGTCCCATTGTAGTAGTTGCTTTCGCCGAGTTCTTCCCGTAAAGCATATGTTCGAGGGGTTCCAGTAGCATGGCGGAGTTTTGGCAAAGCGGCGGTAAAAGTTTACGAGGCCGAGAAACTGGCGGAGCTTTGTGGTTGAGGTTGGTTTGGGAAACTTCATGATGGCTTGCACTTTGTGGGGAAGCGAGCGGATACCGTTAGCGTCCAAATGATGACCAAGGAATTCGAGGGCTTGTAGTCCGGACTGGCTCTTTTCTGTGTTCATGACCACGCCGTTTGCAGAGAGGTGTTCGAAAAGTTGACGGAGGGGGTATACGTGGTCTTCAGTGGAGGAGCTTGCGACTAGGATGTCATCGACGTAGGCAAATACGAAAGGTAGTCCACGTACGACGGAATGGATGAAATGCTGGGAGGTCTGCACCGCACTGCGAATCCCAAAGGGCATTCTTACAATTTCAAATAGTCATAATGGTGTTGTGATTGGCGTTTAAGGAATGTCTTCTTCTGGTACGGGAATTTGATGATATGCTCGAACGAGGTCTATTTTTGTAAAGATGGTTGTGCTGTGTAGAGCTGAAGTAAAGTCCTGTATGTTGGGCAGGGGGTAGCGGTCCGGAATGGTTTTGGCGTTTAGGAATCGGTAGTCCCCGCATGGCCTCCAGTCGCGCGACTTCTTGGGAACAAGGTGGAGTGGAGAAGCTCAGCTACGGGAGGAGGTTCTGACGATGCCGAGTTCTAACATGTGTTCGAATTCCGAACGGGCTACCTTGAGTTTCTCTAGAGCCAGGCGTCGTGGTCGAGAGAATGCAGGTGGTCCTGGCATCACAATATGATGCCAAAAGTCATGGCAGACAGATTGAGTTCAGTTTGATGCTGATGTGAGATTGGGAATTTCTTCAATCAAGGCTGCAATTGGCTCTTTGGCAACTGTAGCACACAAGAGTGCTACATCTGTAGCAGCGCGAACTGCGAAGCCGTGATTGAGGAGGCTAGTTGCGGAACAATTAGTCGCTTTCGCTTGACATCGACCAGTAGCCCATGTTGGTTTAGGAAGTCAGCACCAATTGTAGTAGAACCAACGTCAGCGACGAAGAATACCCATCGGAAGATTTTTCGACGCCCTAAGTTGAGCGTCACCGAGCCTCGCCTGTCCAAGGGAATGTATGTTCCGTTAACGGCTTTGAGGTGGAACAGCGCCGTGGACGCGCGTTCTGCGTTTGTGGCAGCGAGCACACTCGGGCGCCGGTGTCAATCAGAAACTTCTGTCCGGTAGTTCGGTCGGCGAAGTGGAAAAGGCCACATTCATCTTGGCGCTGACCTCTTGTCGCCGCTAGTGGTCGGCCGTGTTGTTTCCCGCTCAGGTGCATTGTAAGAGGCAGCGGCGGGCATTTGCACCAAAGCGGCGATGATAGAAGCACATCCGTGGAAGTAGGGACTCACCTTGCTCTGGCTGTCTGCGCCGATTGGGTGTTTACGAGCGATGACGTTGGCGGTAACGGTGTGTGGATAGCTCGGACTATGTAGTTGCGGCGATGAGTTGTTGTAGCCGAGCACTGAGACGGTCAACCTCGGAAGGTGGCTGAGCAGTCCCGATAGGAGCAGCTGGCGGCGTTTATTGCGTGCGCGTGCTGATGGAGCCGACTGGGAGATTCGGTGTCGCTACCTCCATAACTTTGTCGGCCAGTGCAGCCAGCGATGTTAAGTCCATGGCTGTGGCTGTAGCAAGCACCACTTGGACCTGAGATGGCAGACGCTGGAGAAAGAGTTCGCACAGCACTGCATTGTCCAAAGTTTGTGCACTAGTGCTGTCATGATAGGTTCGAGAGGGTTGTATTTAGGCTGGGAACGCGGGCGTTCCCATCGAAGCGACGAGGCTGCTTGTGCGTTCCAAATGGCACTTTATATACACAGAAGACGCACAATACACACACACACATACACTTAGCAGAGCGGATAAATAAAGCTACGAAACAAACTTAGCGTCCCTACTGGCTGTAGAACAGTCTCAGACGACACAGGCTCACCCTCTGGTGGGACGGGCGACTGGAGGGAGCCGAGGTAGCGTTGCCTGGCGTCGAGCGTGGAGGAGACGAAAGAGCGAAGGCTTGATGGAATATTCCTGGATCCCAAATAGCCTTGCAGCAGGTGATGTGGTGGGCAGGCCCCACAGGCGGCCACGTGAAGCCCGGAGCTCCAACTCGTGGACCGCTGGCAGAGAGCCTCGACACTCGGGCCTGGGCACCCGACTGTGCCGAACGCTGCAGTCCGTCTGTGTGTCTTCTCTTCCAGCGCAACGCTCTTCCGCTCGCGCAACCTTGCGCGCGCTCCAGCCTCCTCCTCGTCGTCGTCATCGTCTTTGCCTCCTATCCCGCGCACCGAGCACAGGCACACTTTTGCGCGCACATGACAAGTACCGAGGATTTGCATCATTCGTCGCAAAAGGTGGCTTGATCGTCGGTCGCCGAGCTCTTCCGAGGACAGCAGCTGCTGTACTCTCGTCCTCTCCGATGCAGCAGTTCTTTCTAGTAGGGTTGCCTTGATTTACTGCATGGCCGTGGCGGCGGGTTGTTGCGGAACGAGATGAGTATGTCGGCTACTTCTTCTGCAGCTGTTGATGGGAGTGCGCCGACGACGTACTAGTACTGGTTCTGTTGCGAGGTGATTCCTGAAAGCTGGAACTGCGACTCCACTTGTAGGAACCACACAGCAGGGTTGCGTTCTCAATATTGTGGAAGGCGAACAGCGACAGCGGAGACGGGTTCACCGGATGCACCGGTTGGTGGCGTTGTTTGGCCAGGACTGGGCGTCTGGTTTTGATGGTGTTCCATTTTACCAGTTTTGCGCGTTGGCATCCTATCTTCGTCAGTCGTGAAGTGCGCCGCTCTACATTACTTAGGTGCGTTTAAAACCGGGTCACCAATTGTAGAGAACACGCGGCGAAAGGACTGACAACCAGAGGAGACGTCCGTGCGATATGGTTGTTTATTCTCGGTCTGTCTGCCGCGGCGGGGCGAAGCCGCGAGGCGCGACCCGCCGCCGCGAGAAAGAACGAAGCAGAGGAGGAGGAAAGCGCACGCGGGAGATTCTCTTAGACACACACACACAAAAGCAATTTAAGAAACAACAAAAAAGAGTAAAGTTCGTGGCGTAGAGTCCGCGTCCCGTGCGCGTGAGAATATAAACACAAACTTGGGTGGGCGTGTTCTTACGCTCACCACAGTTGTATAATTTGTAGAAGTGTTGAAATCTGGGTCAGTTGGTACATACTGTTGAAGGTGCAGACCAGCCCAAAAGGACGACGGACGGAAGACACACACACACACGCACCACACCAGCTATTGTGTGCGTCACTTCTGTCTTCCGTCTGTCGTCCTTTCGGGCTGGCTTGCACATTAAATTGTATAATTTGTTATGGTGGCACCCCTTCCTGGCTCCTGAAGGGCGACCACGGCGGGCATCAGCTCAAAGGTTGAAATGAACAGTCGGAGGCTGGCCCGCTTAGTACGAAACCTGAGTCCCAGACTTCCACTATGTTATTAGTGTGGGGGAAGCCAATTTAGATTTGGGGGATTGCGTACACGGTCGGTGTGCCCCCATTATCTGTGTTAGGAATTCCAGTTGAAGTTGTAGCTCGGGAGCCGGCTCCCTGGGCTTGTACTACTGTCCCAAAGACAGAGCTACTGTCCTCAGCATAGTTAAGAATAATTGTACGAGGAGATTTGCTTGGGCGGAAAGATACATCTTTAGGCTTCCCTTGCGCGCAGTGCGGGCAACCATGTTGGGCAGGGCCTCTGCTACTTGAGCGTTAACCTGAACATTAATTTGATCGGTAATTTGAGCTGCTGCCAATGCGTTCATCGTGGTGGTAAGTTTGTTTTTAAGGCGGGTCTCAAAGGCGAAAACGGAAGATTCCAGAGTCGTCGGTGCCACCGCGTTGCTCTCCATGGTTTCCGCATGCGGGACAGGCTTGCGAGAGCGAGCAGATTGTTTGTCAAGAGATTCAGTTTTGGCTAGAAGCATCTCGTTTTGCGCCCGTTGTTGTTCATGTATAAAAAGTGTAGTTCATGTATAAAAAACGTCGCAACTTTTGCAACGGTTCTCCGATGTGCCGTTTTTGTTTGACTGCGGAGTCAAGTAGTCAGTTGCGACTACTGTGCACTTGTTTTCTGCTGACGTAGGGAATGGTCCAATGAGGTCCATTCCCACCTGCTGAAGTGGAGATGTGGGAGGGCCCAGGGGCTGCAGAAGACTAGCCGTGTTCACAGGTGGAAGCTTGCGTCGCTGATAGTCGCGGCAGCTCGCACGTACCGTTAGACGGACGAGTAGAGCTGTGGCCAGTAATACTTGTGTCATATGCGGGTTAACGTCCTGGCGAAGTGTAAGCGTCCCGCGCATGACATGTGTGCGACACGCCTTGGATAAATGAAACTGGGACGAAAAGTAGAAACGTTTCTGTAGCATGGCTGAGTCACTCTGTCGTCACCAGCCATCTCGTTAAAATCACGTGAGCTGTTACGTCAACATTCTTGCTTATTTATACTTCGTTTCAACCGCAATAATGGTTGTTCATCACCCGACTGCTGGCCCGCCCACACTTTCTTGATTGTCGTCGAAATGCTTGTTGGAGACATTGTTCCGGGGGCAGTAAGAAGCGGGGCTTGGCGACATCGGCGGTGGGACAATAGCGTCGGCTCCCTGAAGTTATACGGTCAAAGGGCGTGATTTACTGTTTGCATGTTGAAGATCAGCCATCACGACCATATCGACTACGCCTAAAAACGGGAAATCTAAGTCGTTGTGCTTTAGAGGTAAGGGCGCACATGAGCGACAGCATCGCCGCGCTTCTGTCCGGGGCGGAACATAACAGTGACTTCGTACTCCTGAAGAGAGAGGATCCAATGGACGAGGCGGCCTGAAGAGTCCCGGAGGTTCTCGAGCCAGCACATCGAACGGTGGTCACTGACTACGCGAAGAGGCTCTCCGTAAAGGTAAGGTCGGAGCATGCCGATGGACCTGCAGACACCTCATTAGTGCGTTTAGCTGGGCTAGTTGGTATTGACAAATTGTGCACCATATCTTTCTAGCAAACGAAAAATAGGACGATTTACACATAGGAGTAGAGGACAAACGCTAGCGTTCGTCGTGTACTCCTGTGTGTAAATTGCCCTTTTTTGTGTCCTGTACTCCTGTGTGTAAATCTTGCTGCTTTTGTTCGCTAGAAAGATATGATGCCAGAGTCCCACACTCTTCTTCATGCATGGAGTGGTTAGTTCCCCCCTCCCCCGCCTTTTTCAGGCTGCGGCTCACGTAGGTTGATTCGCTCGACACCATTTTGTCGCTGAATGAAAACAGAACCAAGCCCTATTACTGTCGTCAGTGTGGATTACTGTGTGAGCCTTGTCGTTGAAACATGGGAGTACATGACCTGTCTGCATTCACTCGCAGAATTCTTCGAAATCTTCCTGATGGTTTTCAGTCCACGGGAAGGGTATATTTTGACTTGTTAATGGTTTAGCGAACCTTGAAAAGCCCTCGACAGAGGACGATAATCAGCACAGATACCCAAGAAACGCTGGACCGCATCCTTGTCTGTGGGCTGTGTAAACTCTGCGACGGCACCTATCTCCTGAAGCCCTAGCCGAACACCACGGGGGCTGACTACGGGACCGAGGAGCTTTAGCTCCTGAACACCAGAGTGACATTTCTCAGGCTTAATAGTAAGATTTGCTCGGCTGAGTGCGACGAGTACGTTCTCGAGCCATTCGAGATCTGCCATTTCAACCAACGTAGAATAGTGTCCATCATGCGCTGGAACGTGGCAGTTGCGGAACACAGGCCGAAAGTAAGGAATTTTAATTATTACAATTCATCAGGTATCACAAATGCCGTCTCTTCGCGATCGCACTCAACTTCGATGTTCCAGTGCCCTGACTGGATGTACAAAGAAATAAAAAAAATTGGGCGTGGCATAGGCCATCGATTCGTGGCAGGGGATAAACATCACGCTAGTTATACTGTTAAGCCTTCTGTAGTCGACGCAGAAGCATAGTGTATTGTCATTTTTCTTAAATGAAACACCAGGTTATACTAATGGGCTTGTAGGTGGCTCAATAACGTCATCATTTATTATGTCTTGAGCATGGCACTTAGGCACATCTTTCCGTAATCAAAACGCGGTAAGGATGCTGCCGAATGGGGCGTGCAGCATCGTCAGTGAAGATGCGGTGTTTCGCAATGAGATGCGTCGAACTTTTTAAAGAAGTAGCAAGGAAAGTCGCTGACAAGATCCAGGAGCTGCTGCGTGTTTCATTCTAGTAGGTAGGGGTTTATCCGAATGCGATTGGTCAGGCTTACGTCTTTCGGTATGTTCGGTTCAATGGTCGCTTATGACCAGACATCAGTAAAAGCAGCGAGTTTATGGAGAAAGGCGGGCGCTGTGCCTTTGAGGGACATGGTGATGCTCGTTGCTGAAGTTTGTCACCAGGACTAATGAGCGTCTGTTCAGAATGCGAACGAAGGTGCCACCTCAAGCAGCAATGAAATGTCTGCCTCGGCAATGCCGTCGTAGCCGTTGAATGCGTAGCACCTTACGAGGGTGAGTCAGTAGTGCGCTGTTTTTAGGCGGTACCGTAATACTGTCAGCAAAAGTGCGCAGCGCGTTCTCTGCGTTGTCCACGGCGCGAGCTTTTGCAGCGGAAAACGTCGCGCTCAGGTTCTCCTAGTTAAGTATGGCTCCAATCGCCTGCAGAATGACTATGCCGAGTATCAGGTCTCTTGAACATCTGGGCCGAATAATAATTAAGACACCGGTGTAGCGTATATCTACGAATATTTACATTAGCAAGGCATTTTCCCATGGGAATGACCAGGTGACTGCCTTGAGTACGATCGTGCGACCCAGTTTACTGGGAACACAATTTCTTTAACTTCGCTGCTAGCTCTCGGCTGACCATACAACCGAGCTGTCGACGCCAGTATCAATCGAAGCTGTGACTTCGTCGTCCACGGCAACCAGTATGTCCGACGTTGCCGGTTGATTTCATCACCCGCGTCTGTGTGCACGTCGGCTTGTTCTCGCTGATGTCGACGCTGCTGGCGCGATAGCGGATACTCACTTGGGACAGTGTCAGCGACCCCACCTCTGGAGGACGCTGAAGATAGTTTTACAGGTTGCAGGGCTGGGTGAACGACGACTATGGATGTCTGAAGGTACACGGAACTTCGCGATCGGTATCGAGCGGGTGGTCGCGAAAGGGGTTCATGACTTCGCAGATCGAATGAATTGTCACTGCTCGCGATGAAGTTCTCTACCTCCAAAAGCCGCCCACGTGTTCATGGGCGAGGTGCATTTGGAACAAACCCCTCAAGGCCACGTGTCGGTAAAGACACATGCTGTAGACGTGGCAAAGTTAGCAGAGACACCTGGAGCCAGGAGGCCGCCAAATGTCGCTTTTCCTTGTTCTCGGCGCGTCGAGAATTGTTGGAATGCGATGCCTGAGCGGGGCTTCTGTTTGTTCGAAGTGGCGCACGACGTTTGAGACGGTGCACAGCGTTGATCTTCCCGTGGCATTCGCATAAGAGGTTCCTGCTACTGTGTTGCCTCATAGCGGTGTGGTATCTCGTTATGTTGGGGCACCTCATAGCACGCAGCTTGAATGGCTCGCCCAATCTCGTCGCGCACGATCTCTGCCACAGAGATTTGTGTTGTCGGCGCGTCGGTTACCTGCATCTTCTGGAGCTCTTCGCGTATCACATCCCTGAGGAATTCGCGCAAGTCGCCGGTGTTGCTTCCATGTGAGATGGGCTGTCCGAATAACCTATGACATAGCGGTTGTACTGTCGGACAAGTTGTGAGAACGCTCTTTCCATCAATGTTGCTTCAGCGAAGAAAGCCAACAGAGTTCAGCAAGAAATCCAATAAGACCAGCAAATATTTCTTGCCTCGTCCCCACACCGGATGTCTGACCTTCTGGCCTTCGGCCATTCAGGCGTCGGCGCGTCCGAATAGCCGCGCCGTGACTTCGGTGACACTCTCGTTCGGGGCTTGAAACCTGGTTTGTATTGCCAGCTCCACTTTCCTTCCCGACCGCGTTCGAATATGTGGCGATGAGCTGCCGATGAAATTCGTCCCACAAGATTAGCGCCGCTTCGTTAGTGTGGAACCATGTCTTCGTGGAGTCTTGGAACGTGAAGTACACATTCCGCAGCTTACGCTTTGCCTTGCGGCCGTTCCATTTGGCGACCCCGTCAAATGGTGAAGCCATCTTCCAAGTTCTTCAGAAGCCTCTCCGTGAAACACAGTCGGTGTCTGTGGTTTGTTAACAATGACGTGATGTGCTGTTGCAAAGCTGCGACAGATCACTAGGGGTCCATGTTCATGTTGTGCATGCGATTAGGCAACATACCGCGTTGCGGTTGCAGCCCTTGGAGATGACGTCTGGTGCGTACATGCACAGGGGGCAATCTCTTACACTCTATTTACCAGAGTCGACTCTGGGATGCGCGGCCTCTGCGGCAATGGTCGCATACACGCCGCACCTCTGCCAGTAAAATTAAACGAAGATGGCGAGCGGGGGCTCAGCAAAACAGCCAGCCTTCTTTAACCGATGGCCGGCCCCTCAAGAAGAGCGCTCGTTGTTGTTTTTCTTGTTGTTATCCTCAACTATGGCATGTACCAACCTGAGGGATTGGCCAAAATGTGAGAAGTTGAAAGAGTTAAGTCAGAAGTACTATGAAATACCAATCAGAATAGAATAATCAGGACGCAATTAACGGTGAAGATCACGATTTATGAAATGAACAGGCCT
>JABSTT010004917.1:0-21818 GCA_013339685.2 Hyalomma asiaticum
CACGCTAACGTCGTTAATGAGCCAGGCGTCGCATCGACCCACGGAAATCGCGTCCACAGGCCACAACAGAAAACATGGCGAGAGACACTTATTTGTTGAGCAGTAGGACTGCATTAATTTATATAGTTGCCTGGTGATATGTCATTGAGTTTATGCACATTTGCCTGTAAATAGTGTATAAAGGGAGTTAGTTAGTGTTTTATGTGTGTGCATGTACTCGTGGATCGATTGTGTTCCTTTGCAGAGTGATCCTGGGCCCACACTATCACAAGACACAACATGCTTAAGGCACCAGCTTCGCTCGGTACCTGGCTTGGCCCGGGGTTCTGTGCCATATTTTTTTAGTGCTTCTAGGCAGGTGGCATGATACGTTTCATTGTAACCTGAATGGCTTTTTATATTGCATCTAACACAACGCCCATCTTTAGCCATGACTTGGTCAGGTCGTTGTGCCTGTTCCCGTCAAACAACCGTTTGTCCAAAAAAATACGCTGACACGGTGAGGGTACGCTAAGTCGACGAAGCCACGTAGCCTCAACAACATTGAGCTACTACCTGCGACATTCAAAACATCACAAGGTGCGTTGCCCCCGCCGAGGTGTTGATTCTCTGGCGGTTCGAGGACATTCACTGAGCTGCTTTTGAGAAACTTTTCAGATGCATACGCTCTATCGTCAGCACTCGAGGCGAGCCTGCCAGGAAAACACCTCGCGACCAAGCGTATGCTGTCCTGTGTAGCAGAAAATGGGCCAAGCAGCAGTCATGGAAGCTGCGACAAAAGGCTCTGAACTTTATGAAAAAAAAAAAAGGTTCATGTTACTCTTTTTGCAGAGTCAGGGGTCGCCCCAGAAGCTTTTTGTTTGGAGGACATTTGGAGAGAGAAAAAAAGGCGGGGGGCGGATGGGGCATGAGAGTTTATGTTTAAGGATCTTCAAAACACATAATATCATCCCAAACTCTGACGTCCAGAGGGAGCTTTTCCTTGTGTCTGCCTTTCCACATTTAGTAAAGTACATCAGGAATGGCTTCATCAAGAATGGCTATAAAACACCAGACGGGCCTCTTGATGTTAGGCCAATCCGGATAGCTCATGACTTGGACAAGTGTGCTACAATGTATAAAGCGATATGACTTATGCAAACCCCATTTTCGTGGGGTTTGCATAAGATTACAGAAGTGCACTCGAACCCGAAATAATTTGAAAAAATGAAAGTTAATTATGCATTTCGTCTCTTCTGACCTGAGGGTACATGGTGGCTTTTCTTATGCAAAGAAACAATCTCAAAGTCATATTCATACAGAGAAGCGACAGAACAATTTGTTCGCTTCATGGAAGAGCTAATTGTTGTAATGACATCAAGAGTGCCTTCAACGGCACTAAGGAAAATTCTGAACAGAAAAGAGTACTGCAGGGTGTTCTAGCATACTTAGACCGTTGGGAAGCCTGCACCGGACCTACGAAAGCTGGCTTTTTGTCTGCTAGCACTGCAGAAGGTCTAAGAGTAACTCTGCAAGGCACTTTTGACCAATTAACATACATGTCAGAGGAAGTGCAGTACAAATATTTGACTTCATGCCTCCGCCAAGATCCAATCTTAGACTATTCAGGATAATTCATCAGTTATCCGGATGCAACGATCATCCCACATCGACATAGTTCCTTACTGCCGTGAATTTCCTTACCTTTTAAAGTTCGGTAAAAACACCACACACGGGCAACTGTGCAGGTGGCACGTCATTAGTTGACACATTAGAGCCGCCAAGACACCCCTTCCAGTGGCAGTAATAATGAGAAGCCACGAGTCGCAGTCCAATTCTACCGCGTCAACGAACACCTAGCTCGACTTCATCTTGGAGAGCAGTCCTTTAAAAGCTCGCCAAACGACCCGAGCTTCTCCCCATGGCAGTACGCCACACCGACTGCCGCTTTTGACGACGACCTCTTGGTCAAAGGCAGTTACAACGCCCGCGTACCTCAAGGTCGGCCAGCATGTGCCCCTGATGCACGATAGCTTCCTCCGGGCGGAGAATTCCTTGGGATCGACAAGAAGTACCGCGATGTCGTGGTCTGACAGAAAAGCCTCGTCCCCGCTGTTGCTCGACCGACGAGACTGAGTGCACTGCGCCTTTCTCACGTTGGTGGCTCATACCACTCGGAAAATGTGGTGGCCGGGCTTGAGGTTTGGCAGCGCATCGAACAGCCCTTTCCTCCCAGCCTTGAATACGTCGTTCAAACCGTTCTCCGCAACAAGCAAGGACTTGTCCACATCACCGATCGCGAAATAGGCGCACTCCCTGTTCTCCTGGCCAAACAATAAACCCGTGACCTGGAGTTACTGTCTGTACACTGCTGGTGCTTCCACACACTGATGATATCCGGGTTCAAAAGCGAAACCGAAACCTAGTGACGGAGAAGACAAAGAACCAGCACGAACTCGTGGCACAAACGTACGAGCCAGCATTCGAGGCAGCTCAGCGTTCGAGCAAGGTGGCTCTCGGCTGGACGTCCGGTCCGGGGAAGCTGGCAACGTCCTCTCGGCACTGTACTGTTCCTACGCTCCGGCTGGGTGACTGGCCCAGAGACATGGCAAATGGTCTGGTGTTCTGGCTGCCGTTCCTCACCGCTGGCCAACCCGCAAACGCGACCTACGCTCCGGCTGGGTGACTGGCCCAGGGACCAGGCGAGGCACCTCTGTTCCGGCTGCCGTCCCAGGCAGCTAATCCCATTCTGCTGCAATGCCATGTGGCTGACTCGTGTCCGGGCAGTAGAAAGCACCATGGTAGCCTCTGTGCTACTGAGCTACCACTGTAGCCCATACCCCTGCTGCGGCACCGAGCCGTACTGTGTCGTGGGCCCAAGCACGCTAACGTCGTTAATGAGCCAGGCGTCGCATCGACCCACGGAAATCGCGTCCACAGGCCACAACAGAAAACATGGCGAGAGACACTTATTTGTTGAGCCGTAGGACTGCATTAATTTATATAGTTGCCTGGCGATATGTCATTGAGTTTATGCACATTTGCCTGTAAATAGTGTATAAAGGGAGTTAGTTAGTGTTTATGTGTGTGCATGTACTCGTGGATCGATTGTGCTCCTTTGCAGAGTGATCCTGGGCCCACACTATCACAAGACACAACATGCTGAAGGCACCAGCTTCGCTCGGTACCTGGCTTGGCCCGGGGTTCTGTGCCATATTTTTTTAGTGCTTCGAGGCAGGTGGCATGATACGTTTCCCTGTAACCTGAATGGCTTTTTATACTGCATCTAACACGACGCCCATCTTTAGCCATGACTTGGTCAGGTCGTTGTGCCTGTTCCCGTCGAACAACCGTTTGTCCAAGAAAATACGCTGACACGGTGCAGGTGCGCTAAGTCGACGAAGCCACGTAGCCTCAACAACATTGAGCTACTGCCTGCGACATTCAAAAGATCACAAGGTGCGTTGCCCCCGCCGAGGTGTTGATTCTCTGGCGGTTTGAGGACATTCACTGAGCTGCTTTTGAGAAACTTTTCAGATGCGTACACTCTATCGTCAGCACTCGCGGCGAGCCTGCATGGAAACCACCTGTCGACCAAGCGTATGCTGTCCTGTGTAGCAGAAAATTGGCCAAGCAGCGGTCGTGGAAGCAGCGACAGTAGGCTCTGCACTTTATGAAAAAAAAAAGCTACATGTCACTCTTTTTGCAGAGTCAGGGTTCGCCCAAGAAGTTTTTTGTTTGGAGGACATCTGGAGAGAGGAAAAAAAAAGGCGGGGGAATGAGGGGCGAGGTACAACCAGCACCACCTAGACAGCGCCGGTCGAGGCATCAGTGGAGAGCGTCAGCGCAGGCAGCGCCTATTCTAGCAACTGTACTTAAAACAGAGGAGTGGCTTCCAGCTCCCGTTGGCGTCATCTCCTCATTCCAGCCACCAGAGCGGGGCCGCAGGCACAGGGTCAGGTGGAAACTGCACATGCGCCAGAGAATCAGCTTATCGCCGCAGCTGTCAAGGTGAGCGACTTTGCAAGTAGGTAGCGCTGGCTTGGCGCAAAGTGTAGCGGTACGCGCGTGCGAGTGCACAGTGCAGAATCAAAGCTGAGTAGGAGAAGCAGGAACAGTTTCGTGGCTGCATCTCCAGCAGCACTAAAGGTACAAATTTTGCTTATTGCAAAGCATGTGATGTGCATTTAGCAGCCGGGAAACGTGAACTGGAAAAGCATGTGGCGACCAAGAAACATGCGTCTAATGCAAAAAAACTTGTTGGTCAGCAAACGCTTCTGAGCATGCCTTCTACAAGCCAAGTGACGCAAGAGAGCAATGGTATCAGTGAAGGCGAAATAAGACTGGCTGCCTTCCTCGCTGAGCACAACTTGACATTCACTGTCATGGAGCACCTGCCAAAGCTTAATGGCAGCAATATGCACAGATTCAAATATTGTGTGGAAAATTGCGTGAGGACATACAAAAGCCGCCGCCATCATGAGGATTGTCACCGGCCGTGAAAGTAAGGAGAAGCTGTGCTGTCTTCTTGGAACAAACAAGTTTTCTTTAATCGTCGATGAGGCAACAGACAGCAGCTGCTGCAAGCATCTGTGCCTGCTAATGCGAGTGTTCGACGGTGAGCGTGTTGTGGATGCGTTCTTCGATCTCATTCATCTTCAGGACGCAACTGCTCAGGATATGTATGACCACATTGTCGTGGCTTTCGCTAAATGGAAGGTGCCCTACAAGCAGAATATGGTCGGGTTTGACGCTGATGGCACGAACGTCATGATGGGAACCAGGAACTCCCCCATGACGCGTTTGCAAGAACACATTCCCAATCTATTCGTGATGAAATGCATTTGCCATTCGTTTCATCTCTGCGCGTCATACGCGTACGAGACGCTGCCACGTGTAGTTCAGGATGAAGTGAGAGACATTTACAATTATTTTCACGCAAGCCCCAAACGCCAGTGTAGCGGCGCGCCCTATGCGCTCCCCGCGCTCGCTCATCTCTGCGCCGATCGCAGCGCCAGCACTGCGTTGCGTGAGACGCGCGAAATAAAGAACAGACCGCATCTCAACTTTCGTTGTGTCCTGACGTACCTTCCGCCGCTCGTATACACGCCGCTGTCTATAGGCGTCGTATGTCGCGACCACTATAGCTTGGTGACCCGGACGTGAGCACATGATGGCTACGAACACCATTCCCACGTCGGCGGAAAATGGCACACAACAGCTCCCACAGTCAACGGTGAGCAACGAACATCGAGCCTTCGGCACTGACATGGAGGCACTCTCAAACGTACAGGTGCGGCTCCCTCCATTTTGGCCGAAGAACCCAGCCGTATGGTTTACGCAAGTGGAAGCGCTGTTCGACTTGCACCGCATCACGGCACAGCGCACGAGGTACCTTCATGTCGTCTCGACACTGCCATCTGAAGTTGCAGATGAATTCGACGACGTGTTGAACCTCCCACATGCGACCCAACCCTACGACCACTTCAAGACCATTGTTCTCACGCGCAAAACGGTTTCGGAGCGCAGCCGCCTGCAGCAACTTCTCAACGCGGAGGAGCTGGGAGACCGACGACCATCGCAGCTGCTGCACCGAATGCGCCAGCTACTCGGCGATAGCATGCAGGAATCCGAAAGCCCACTACTTCGTGAGTTATTTCTGCAGCGTCTACAGCAAAACCTTCTTCCCGTTCTCGCTGCTGCAGGCAACATGCCTTTGGAAAAGCTCGCCGAGCTCGCCGACCGTATTGCGGAATACTCCCGTACGGGCCCCACAGTTGCGGCAGCGGCCGCCATGACACCGGACACCGAAGCGCGGCACTCTCGCCTCGAAGAAAAAATCGAGCAGCTCTCGGCCTCCATCGCGGCGATGCGGACTTCGGCCCCTGGTCGTTCCCACGGTAACTCACGTTCCCGCTCTCGTTCGCGCTCAAGAGGCAACCGTGATGTCTACTGCTGGTATCACGTACGCTTCGGCGCTAGCGCAAGGGAGTGCCTAGAGCCCTGTCGCTGGCAGGAAAACACGAGCGCGAGTCGCTAATGGCGGCGAAGTGACTCGCTTGACCCCACAGTGACGCGCAGCCGCTTACTATACGTATTGGATAAAATCACGGGACGTCGTTTTCTGGTCGACACTGGTGCGGAAGTCAGCGTTATTCCTGCCTCACGTTTCGACAGACAGCGTGCTGAAAGGACTGCATCCTTGCAAGCTGTGAATAGTTCCACAATAGCCACGTTTGGACAGCGTTCACTTACCATCGACTTAGGACTGCGCCGCACATTTCGTTGGATATTTATCGTCGCTGATGTGCGCTTCGCCATTCTTGGAGCGGACCTTCTCAAAAACTTCGGTCTGAACGTAGATATCCGCTCACGTCGCCTTGTGGACTATACGACCAGCTTGTCCGTGCAGGGAATACTCGCACCTTTGTCGACCCCCGTGCAAACGGCTCCCAACACACCACCGTGCACGTTTGCATCAATCCTATCCGATTACCCCGAACTTACAAAACCGAACAACTTCGAACTGCCAGTACGACACACAGTAACACACCACATCGTCACAACCGGACCGCCTGTGTTCAGCAAGCCGCGACGCCTCGCAGGTGACCGCCTCGCCACAGCGCGCAGGGAATTTGAACACATGCTGCAACTAGGCATCATTCGCCCATCGTCAAGCAGCTGGTCATCCGCCTTGCACATGGTTCCGAAACGTGACCCAGGTGACTGGCGCCCTTGTGGTGACTATCGTGCACTGAACGCCCGTACCGCCCCTGATCGGTATCCGCTCCCACATATCCACGACTTCGCCGCCACACTAGCTGGTCCGACCATATTCAGCAAGGTCGACCTGGTAAAAGCTTACCATCATATTCCTGTTGAGCCATCGGACATACCAAAGACCGCCATCTCGACACCTTTTGGCCTCTTTGAGTATGTCCGCATGCCTTTCGGGTTGAGGAACGCCGCTCAAACGTTTCAAAGATTCATCAACGAGGTGACTCGCGGCCTGCACTTCGTCGTCGCCTACCTCGATGACTTACTTGTGGCTAGTGCCTCACCTGAACAGCACGCCGATCACCTGCGATTACTTTTCAAACGACTCCAGGAGCATGGCTTGACCATTAACACAGCAAAGTGTGCTTTTGGTGTCAAAAACATCGAGTTTCTTGGTCACCTTGTCACGCCTGAAGGAGTGCAGCCTTTGGATAACAAAGTTCAAGCACTGCGCGATTTTCCTCGTCCAACTTCACTCTGCAAGCTACGTGAGTTCCTTGGACTGCTGAACTTTCACCGTCACTTCATTCCCAATGTGGCCCGCATTATTCTGCCGCTGACAGAGATGCTCAAATCAAACAAAGCACCGTCAGCCCCTCTCGAGTGGACAAGTGCAGCTGATAGAGCATTTGAAGAAGCCAAGAATGCTCTGGCCAATGCAACAATGCTTGTTCATCCCCTTCCCAACGCGCCAGTGCGGCTGATCACCGATGCTTCCTCCAACGCCGTTGGCGCCGTTCTTCAGCAATTCCGGCAAGATTCCTGGTGCCCACTAGCTTTCTTCTCTCAGAAATTAGAGCCTGCTGAAACTCGGTACAGCACGTTCGACCGTGAACTTCTCGCTGTGTACCTCGGCATTCGGCACTTTCGCCACCAACTGAAAGGTAATGACTTTCATGTGCTGACTGACCATAAGCCACTGACGTTCGCTTTCCGCGGAAACCACAGTGCTTACACATCCCGACAAATCAGACATCTAAGCTTCATTTCGGAATTCACCGTCGACCTAAGGTACATCGAAGGCCCCGTAAACGCCGCGGCCGACGCCCTTTCCCGTGTAAGTGTCATGACATCTGATGCTGTGGACTTCGAGGCAATTGCAGAAGCACAACGTAGAGACAGCGAACTTCTCGACTTACGCGCAAGTCCTAGTTCTCTCTCGCTGTCTGATGTGCCACTGCCTTTTTCCTCTGGTACGATTGTGTGTGACGTGTCTTCTGGCCGCACGCGCCCTTTCGTGCCGTCCCCACATCGTCGTCAAGTCTTTGCTAAGTTACACGAAGCAAGCCACCCTGGCATCCGCGCCACTCAACGTCTCATCACCTCTCGTTTCGTATGGCCTGGCATCAACAAAGACGTACGCCGTTGGACTCGTGAGTGTTTGCGGTGCCAATGTGCGAAGACAACGCGGCACACCAAATCTCCCCTTCAACCATTCCGCTCGCCAGACTGTCGCTTTGACCACGTGCACACTGACATCGTCGGCCCACTTCCGTCATCACGTGGAAAGCGCTACATTCTCACCTGTGTGGACCGCTACACACGCTGGCCCGAAGCGTTCCCGCTTCACGATATCACGGCATCCACTGTAGCGTCACATTTTGTTGCTGGATGGATCTCCCGCTTCGGCTGCCCCAGTATTGTTACTACAGACCGCGGTCGTCAGTTTGAATCCGAAATATTCAGAACGCTGACACGGATCCTCGGCGTACGCCATGTCCACACAACGGCATACCACCCCTCCGCAAACGGAATGGTGGAACGGCTACATCGGCATTTGAAGGCTGCACTCATCGCTCGCGACGCCCGAACTTCATGGGTTGACGAACTACCCCTTCGTGATGCTCGGAATTCGCTCGGCGATTAAAGAAGACCTCGGATGCACTTCAGCTGAAATGGTGTATGGCACCTCCCTCCGCCTGCCCGGCGAATTCTTCACCCCGTCTCCTGCCCCCGACCTGTCACCGCCTGACTATGTCGAGCAGCTACGGCTCCAGTGTCAACGTCTGCGACCAACGCCCGCACGACAACCTTCCAACTACGATGTTTTCATAAGCAAGGACCTTGCTTCTTCAAACCATGTCTTTGTACGATGTGAACACATCCGGCCGTCTCTTACAGTGCCCTACGAAGGCCCTTTCAAGGTGCTTGAGCGCGCCGACAAGACCTTCACTGTGACTATCAAAAGCCGCACGGACGTCGTGGCTATCAACCGCGTGAAACCTGCGTACACGCCAAATTCATGTGTTTCGGTTCCGCTTCCCGAAAGTTAGTATAATCGACTCCAAACGCGTTGCATGCGCCCTTCTCCTCCACAGGGGGGAGCCTTGTAGCGGCGCGCCCTATGCGCTCCCCGCGCTCGCTCATCTCTGCGCCAATCGCAGCGCCAGCACTGCGTTGCGTGAGACGCGCGAAATAAAGAACAGACCGCATCTCAACTTTCGTTGTGTCCTGACGTACCTTCCGCCGCTCGTACACACGCCGCTGTCTATAGGCGTCGTATGTCGCGACCACTATAGCCAGGAAAGGCTGAAAGCGTTTCAAGCTTTCCTCGACAGCAAGCCTCACAAGATCCTGCAAGCAAGCCAGACCAGATGGCTGTCTCCGCACTCTGTTGTTCAGAGAGTCCTGGAACAGCACGAAGCTTTGAAGTGCTTTTTTAAAGAAGAGGTTGTGACGTCTCGACTTTTGGCCCCACTGACGATTCTGCAGAGGCTCGAAGATCCCTTGGTCTGAATGTACCAAGAATTTCTTGAATTCGTCCTTCCTATCTTCACTTACCTAAACAAACAAATGGAATCAGAATTTCCGCAACTGCATCACCTGAGGAAAGCAGTTGGTGATGCTCTAAAAACCGTTTATGACTGCTATATCAACAGCTCCTACTTAAGGGCCACACCTATTGAACAAGTCGAGTTCAGAAATCCGGAAAAGTTCCTTAAGTTGGAAGGAGTATATCTGGGAGCAAAGGTGCCGTGCTCACCCATCACAGAGCGTAGCCTGCTTGCACAGCGCGTTGAGGGCTTCCGCTTGAGGTGTGTTGATTTTTACATTGAGAGTGCGCAGCAAATATACAGCACGTTTTCATTCAAGAATGACACTCTGAGGCTGCTCGAAGTGCTCAACCCTTCAAACGTGATGGAAAAAAAACACAGACACTTGCATCTCTCGCGGAGTGCCTTCCTGACACTGTGGGCTCAAAAAATCTGCAAGCTCTTGACACTGAGTGGCACCAATTCCGAAATGTTGACCATGAAGTGCCCGAACATGTGGATCTTAAAAAATTTCGGAAGGCGTCCCTGAAAATGAAGCACGGAGACGGCTCTGTAGCTTTCCCGCAATTATCAAAGTTCATTTTCTCCTTGCTTTGTCTGCCACACTCAAGTGCCGCAGTTGAAAGGATATTCTCAAACATCTCTCTCCTCAAAACGAAGCAGCGAAACAACTAGAGCGCGTCCACACTTGGCGCGGCATCCTTCACACCAGACGGATGACACAGCAGTCGGCTTGTTTTTCTTTTGAAGTCGGAAGAGAATTGTTAACAAGGATGAATAGCTCAATGTACGAGCAAGAGGATGAAGATTGACGAGAGCTACTGAACTATATCGCGTGTGCACCAAATACTAGTGGACGAACTTTTGAACTCACTGAATTCAAGACCTTGATGCTTTCATTTTTCTCATATTTTTTTTTATGCCAGCCAAGTGATGATGGGACTAAACTACACGTGTGCCTTTATAGTTTATGTGTGTGAAACTATAGCTCACTCTGTTAGGAACTTTTGAGATCATGGAATTCATGACATTTATCGTTTTATTTTTCTCTCACGTATGTTTTTTAATTATTTTTATATCAACTACATGAAAGTGTGACTAAAGGACATCGCGTCAGTGCGGAGTAGTTGTGCATGCTGAATAAAAAGAGAACTTGTGAACTCACTGAATTCGCGATACTTATCTTTCTATTTTTCTCTCGTTTTTCTTTTTATTTTTATATCGACCAAGTGAAGATGGGACTGAACTACACGTGTGTGCTTAATGTTTGTGTGCAGAACTATAGCCAATTTTCTTACGAAGAGAACTTTTTAAGTCACAGAATTCAAGACAGTTACCGTCTTATTTCTCTCTCACGTTGCATTTTTACGTGGACCTATCAAAGTGTGAGTGCATGTATATAGTATTTGTGCGTTTCGAGCCAGTTTTTTTGTACTTCTGATTGTCCTCTTTGTAATTTATTTGTCTCTCCTACCACAACCACCACGTGGGCGCACAGCGATCCTCGTGTCAGTTACAAGCAAAATGAAGTTGTAATGCCCAAATTTGTACCTTTAGCAAGCATAAAACACGTTCTGAATTTGGAATTTCTTATATTCGGTGCATATCTATATGTGCGATGTATATTTTTATTCCCTACTGTTCCCGGCCAATCAGAACCTGCAGCAAAGCAGCATGGTGATGTCATATCCGCTCGGAGAAACTGTTGATGTATGGCGCTGCAGTCAGCGCGGAAACCGATTTCAGGTACAAATTAAAATATAATACGGTTCAATTTCGCCGCTTTCACTGGTGTTTCGGTCATCGTCAAGTCCCACACAAAGCAAATGTGCAATAAAATCAATGTGCGTAAAATGCGTTTCAGGGCCCCTTTAAGGGCCACACCTATTGAACAAGTCGAGTTCAGAAATCCGGCAATGTTCCTTAAGTTGGAAGGAGTATATCTGGGAGCAAAGGTGCAGTGCTCACTCATCAAAGAGCGTACGTAGCCTGCTTGCACAGCACGTTGAGGGCTTCCGCTTGAGGTGTTTTGATTTTTACATTGAGAGCGCGCAGCAGATCTACAGCAGGTTTTCATTCAAGAATGACGCTCTGAGGCTGCTCGAAGTGCTCAACCCTTCAAACGTGATGGAAAAAAAACACAGACACTTGCACCTCTCGCGGAGTGCCTTCCTGACACTGTGGGCTCAAAAAATCTGCAAGCTCTTGACACTGAGTGGCACCAATTCCGAAATGTTGACCATGAAGTGCCCGAACATGTGGATCTTAAAAAATTTCGGAAGGCGTCCCTGAAAATGAAGCACGGAGACGGCTCTGTAGCTTTCCCGCAATTATCAAAGTTCATTTCCTCCTTGCTTTGTCTGCCACACTCAAGTGCCGCAGTTGAAAGGATATTCTCAAACATCTCTCTCCTCAAAACGAAGCAGCGAAACAACTAGAGCGCGTCCACACTTGGCGCGGCATCCTTCACACCAGACGGATGACACAGCAGTCGGCTTGTTTTTCTTTTGAAGTCGGAAGAGAATTGTTAACAAGGATGAATAGCTAAATGTACGAGCAAGAGGATGAAGATTGACGAGAGCTACTGAACTATATCGCGTGTGCACCAAATACTAGTGGACGAACTTTTGAACTCACGGAATTCAAGACCTTGATGCTTTCATTTTTCTCATTTTTTTTTTTTATGCCAGCCAAGTGATGATGGGACTAAACTACATGTGTGCCTTTAATGCTTGTGTGGGTGAAACTATAGCTCACTCTGTTAGGAACTTTTGAGATCACGGAATTCATGACATTTATCTTTTATTTTTCTCTCACGTATGTTTTTTAATTATTTTTATATCAACTACATGAAAGTGCTAACTGCCTCATGTGGGAGGAGCGGGGAGTAAGCAGGGCACCCTCCTCAAAACCAGCAACTCAACCCATTTGGTAATGCTCACAAAGTTTTCGTCTTTTCGGATGCACTTCACCTATATAGTAAAGTGCGGGGGGAACTGGTTGTATGCTCAATGAGTATTGTGTGTAGATGTTGAGTATTCTACTCAAAACAAGGTACACATGGACTTCACAACAATGAAGGCACGATAGAATTTACGATTAAGTTCAACAATGTCTTTGATACTCCTCAACAAGGCATAACTGCCGGAAGCAAGGACATGCGCATCCTCACATCCTTTCTGCATTGGCTCAACACGTGAGAAAAAAAAAATAGTGACTGGAGAGATTTCCTACGCCGATTAATTATCTGACCGAACAGACAGCAGACGGTCTTTGGATCACTGTTTTGTCTACTTTAGAACTCGGCAGATAACTCTTGAAAGAGTGCGGGTTCAACACGCGCTGACCGCAAAATTTAACCAGGATGTGCTGGTGCACTTTATTGGAATTATCGGGCAAGTCGAGGCCAGAATGAACACTCCTTGATGCTGGCTTTTCTACAGCTGAATGCTGCCAGTATGTAGCTTAATCAAGCCGCCAAAATTCGGCAACTGCTGACTAGAGGCCACTCAGTGCAAACCTGTTCTCACTCTTGCAGAATTCAAGCTTGCCTTTCAGAAAGACGGCCTAGATTAGACGTACATGCAGCGGTTGAAGGAAAAACTGGACGGCCTAGTCGCTGCTGTGGTAGAAATTGAAAAAGTGTTTGACCATGTGTGTGAGATTCCTGGAACAGTCGACTGCATCATATATTACCTCACTGGTTTTACGTGCCACAAGCTATTGATGATTATTAATTGTTCAACATTCCAAGAAAACCTTGTTGAAAGTACACCTGTCAACTTCCTACCTCAAAGCGTCTTTGTGTAATGCAAGTCTCGAGGTGATCTGTTGCACCCGAAACGCAACAAATTTTTACTGCTAAGAGCAGCGGAAGAGGAATTTCAGTGGCACGTTAGGATAGGCATGTTTATGAACTCACACTGGAAAATATGCTTGACCAGCATTGATTCTAATTCCCATCTCAGAAGCACAAGGAAGAAGTCATGGCTCATCTGCTTCACAATTTCACTGCCATAAGAATGCGACAAGTTTGCAAACAGAAAAAACTCGAAATGAAAAACAAGACACAAAGGCTGCGAAAGCTTGCAAAGCTCGTTTAAATTTTCACCCTCAATATTTGTTCTGTATGCTTTAACGGCTGCCGTTTTAGAGCCTGCCAAGATAATTATTGCGGGACCATGTTGGCCGCATTATCGGAGATAACATGACACGTAAATATTTCTTTGCCCATGCAGAAGCCTGAACCACATGACGAACGAACACTTCCAAAGATTCATTTCTGGGGTTTTATGTTCTAAAATCCACACTATAATTATGAGAGATGACGTAGTGGGAGCCTCCGGAAATATCTACAACCTGAGGTTCTTTAACGCACCTCAAGGTCGGCCAGCATGTGCCCGATGCCCGACAGCTTCCTCCGGGCGGAGAATTCCTTGGGATCGACAAGAAGTACCACGATGTCGTGGTCTGACAGAAAAGCCTCGTCCCCGCTGTTCCTCGACCGACCAGACTGAGTGCACTGCGCCTTTCTCGCGTTGGTGTCTCAACAACTCGGAAAAGGTGGTGGCCGTGCTTGAGGTTTGGCAGCGCATCGAACAGCCCTTTCCTCCCAGCCTTGAATACATCGTTCAAACCATTCTCCGCAAAAAGCAAGGACTTGTCCACGTTACCGATCGCGAAATAGGCGCAGTCCCCGTTTCTCCTGGCCAAACAATAAACCCGTGACCTGGAGTTACCGTCTGTACGGTGCTGGTGCTTCCACACTCTGGTGATATGCCGGTTCAAAAGCAAAACCAAAACTTAGTGATGACAGAGAAGACAAATAACCAGCGCCACCTCGTGGCACAAACGCGCGTGCCAGCGTTCGAGGCAGCTCAGCATTCAAGCAAGGCGGCTCTCGGCTGGACGTCCCGTCCGGGGAACCTGGCGATGTCCTCTCCGCACTGTACTGTTCCCGCGCTCCGGCTGGGCGACTTGCCCGGGGAGCTTATTACGATTTCCTGGCCCCTTAGCGCACGCGAGAGAGAAAAAAAGAGAGAGCGAGGAGGACGCCAGCGGCCCCTCTGCGAGCGCTTGCGCGCTATTGGTTCTTCTCTTGGGGTCACGTGGCTGCACAGGCCGCGTAGAGTGTTTACGAAGCACACGCACGCATGCACAGAGTGTTTATGGCTGTTCCATCGTACGGAAGCACCCTCCGCGTAGCCGCGCTGCAGATCGGTAGATCTGGCAGATCCGCGCCACGCACATGGCGGACGCTCAAGTATGCGCGCCTGTTCCGAGTTCCGCCGGCCCATCTACGTTGAGCGCCGTTTCAAAGAACGTGCTTCCAACTGACATGGCAGACATGCGGACGCTTACGTGCGAGCTTAACGCCAGTTCTGATAGCCCATGTAATGTCGAGCAGGTTTCAATGAGCACACGCACATTCACGTGCGAGCTAGACGCAAGTTCTAGCTGCCCATCAAACGTCAAGTGCCTTCGCGTCGACCTGTGCACGGACGGTGACGCACACGAGTGGATCGCCAGCTACAGTCGGACAACGAACATGACATGGATCGTCGACAGGGAAACCGAAATCCAAAGTGGCAAGTTCACGTGTTCGTTTCTTTTACAAGCGGCGAATAGGCCAGTCTAATAATAACTTTTGATGATATCGACGCCCAATTGCGAAAATACTTGATGCAAAAACGCTAAACGCTGGCTCATCGTATCAAAAGGCGCAACACTGTGTTTATGACCGATGTTGCAATGATATTGTGCACTAAAGCCGCAGCTGCAGCATGGAAATGCGGCAGCTGCGCAAAACCGCAAAACTGTCAATGATTGGTATGATTAGTGTATTTGAAACGTTGTTTCGAACTGAATCCAAGAGCCCTCTGTTTTCACTATGAATTTTGGTGATATTGTGCGATTATTTTCCATTATGCTGTAAACAATGTTCAGCACAAGTGGTGTCCACGTAATTAATATTTAGTGAAATATTGAAGTACAACTTAAGGAAAATACATCAAAGTTACGAAAAAAAAACAAAAAACTCTACAATACTGCATGCAACTAAGGAAATTCTGTTTGCACAAACTCAAATCAGCTGTAACCCTTCAATTAAGAGAACAAATTTAAAACGTTGAGGAGGTGACAAGTTGGAAGGTCATTTGCGATAATAATTAGCATTCATTCACCATAAGAATAAATGCATAGTGGGCTTTTTTACGTAAAGTCAATGTACGTGGTGCAGTGAAGTGCTGCATGAAAGTAAGATTGCTTGGATAACAAATCACAGTACATGAGAATGTACAACGTATACAAAACGGAGAAAGGAAACATTTGAGGTCAAGTAGATATTACAGACAGAGAAGGTTCAAGAGGAATGTACAGTGAAATGGGGAAACACAAGAAAAGTGAGACATGCAAAAGCAAATGCAGCCAACCAAAAGGTGAATGGTCAGAAAGCAAATGTGAACGACCAGGCATCACAACAATCAGCAGGAAGATCTCCAAACTCTGAACGGCATTTGGTAAATGACAACAACCAAAAGAACAGGAACAAAGATGAAGAACGGAGTTCAGAAGAGAAGTTCTAGAGACATGGGAGACAAGAGCTGAAAGGCATGAAGTGCTGATTAAATCAAACAGTTGTCAGAAAAACACAAAAGAAACAGAGAAGACTGCATTACAAGATGCGATGAAGGAGACAAGAAGTTCAATGCAAACAAAGATCAAAAGAACAGACTGAAGGAAACCAAGATGATGAAGCAATTGAACAGGAAGCAACAGCTGACTGAAAATGTAACACTGCAGCCACACACTCAAGAAATTAGCGAAGATCGATAAGTCCGTCATGAAAAGTCTAGTGACACTAGTAATCGGCACTGAAGAACAAGAAACTGTCCTAGACAAAATCAGACTTCACTAGGCTGAAGAGCATAGCACTAGAAGCAACGCACGAGGTAGCACGCCTTCGAGGAGTAGTGCAGACTTATCAAAAAGGAAAAAATGAAAGACCAATGTATGCCGAGGTGACAAGACAGCAGGAAAGACCTGTAGGCACAAGCGCTCCAAAGGATTGGGAGGAAGACACAAGCGAAAAGAGAGTAAGAACGAAAATGGCACTGATAGTCACCTTAGTCAAATTAAACACCAAGGAAATTCAGGAGATAATCAAGAAGAGTGCTGACCCTCATGCCCTAGGAGTAGAAGATCCTGAAATGAGACCAGGAAGGAAAGGCGTGGTTATCACGGCAATCTCAAAACAAGGACTGTCCAATCAGGAAGCACTGATAAGAACAGACAAAGACTTGTCCAATAGGCTAACTACAGTAAGACTGAAGGAGAAGTTGCTGCAAGTAAAGGTAGTCGGGATTCAAGAAGAATTGACAAAACAAGAATTGGTCATGGAAAATAATTAAACAGAATGCCCTACAATGCACTGCAGACCAACTTTAAGTGACTCCAATGTGGAAAGGCAGACAAGGAATTACAGCAACGATCGTCTTGTGCAGAGTGGCCTGGGAAGAACTGAACCGCAGAACACACTTGAACTAAGGATGGAGTATACATGCACATTATATGACAACACTCTCGTGGCAAGGTGCACAAATTGTGCAAAACATGGGCACACCACACGCTGGCGCCAGGCAACAAACCTAGATGCATCGAATGCGGAGGCAGGCCTCACTATGAGGAATGCCAGGAGTAGCGAACAAAAGTGTGTTGCATGCATAGAAGAGGGCTACTTGTCAGAACAAGCAGGGCACTCCATGATGTCGTGGGCTGCCCAATGTTTCTAAAGCGGAAAGAACAAGAAAAGGAAGTGTATCATCCAACAGCTGGAGTTGGCAGGAGAATAAACAGAGGTATGTGATACTTTTCTGTTCTCTAGGTACATTTGTAAGAATGGCACATAGCTATAGTCAAGCCCTTAAAAGCAAAACCACGATAATTCAGTGTAATTTGGCCAAGCATTTAAAGCCAAACAGTGTTTGAGCACTCATCACCAAATAAAAGGACAAATGATTTCCTTGATTCATGACCTCTATAATCTCAAAGAAAAAGTAATTGGATTCCCAATTAAACATAGAATTATAGCAGCCCCAGAAAATCCTAAGAAGCTATAAATATGCATGAAGAAATACTAACAGTTTTTACTTTAGCAGTGGAACACAAAACCACAGCAATAAGAACCACTCTAAGAGCAGTGCAGTACTACAATTATAAGCTGCTTTGTCTTCCTAAAGAGAATTTAGAATACTTCATAATTCGAATAGAAGAAATAAGAAATTCATAGTCAAAGATGTAATAATAGCCAGAGATTTTAATGCCAAAAATAAAAATTGGGGAGGGATGATATCGGATGATAGAGGGGAAGAATTAATGGAGTCTATAATTAAAAATAGCTTAATCATACTAAACGATAAAGAATAGCGAGCCCACTTTTCAGTGCAATAGGGGACAGGGTTAGATTGACGTGACAATGGTAACCCCAGAGATGCATAATTATATTGAAAAATGGAAAGTAACAATGATCAAACCTGGTAGTGATCACAAATATATTAAAATACAAATATCTATAAATAAACAGAGGTGAGGGCCGGGCCCTCCGCACCCTTGTGCGCAGGCAATCCTGCAGTGACGCACCGAGTGTTGTGTGCCGCGTGTGTGGTTGGTGCAGACGAGACAACAGATCCCATTGTACTGGCTTGTGCTGAGCTGAGCCCTCCCTGTGTAGCTGGCATGACTATCGCCACCGCACTCGGTTTTTCCAGCACAGAGGGATGTGTGGACCAACAGGCAGTGAGGCGAAGCAAAATGCATCTAGAGGACTGCTGCAGGCAGACGCTTCAGAGATATTAGTAGCGTGATGCCCTTCTGCATACTCGTTTCTCCACGAAAATGATACTTCCACTGCCACGCTTGACAACAGTGCGAAAGTATCTGAGCACTGTTAGAAGTTAAATGCGGATTTGATGCCAGATTCCTCACCGCATTTAAAAAGAAAATGACGTGCAAGGGCACGTTCCAGTGCCACTAGGATTCTGGTATTCGATGAAATCCAAGTCAGAAAAGAAATGAGGATCCAATCTATGTCAATGACTTACTGTGGGTCCAGCAATTTGGGAGATGGAGTCGTCACAAGTGATTACCCTGCTGATCAGGGTCTAGTCTTCACTTTCCGCACTTTCAGCGACAATTATTCGCAACCAGTTGCAGTAAACATGTTACACTTGTACAGCTTGTGTTGAAGGCAATATAGCTGCTCGAGGAGGCTGGTGATGGTGCCGCAACTAACCGCCTCATGTGGAAGGAGCGGAGAATAAGCAGGGCACTCCTCAAAACCAGCAACTCAACCCACTTTGTGATGCTCGCAAAGTTTTCGTCTTTTCGGATGCACTTCACCTAGTAAAGTGCGTGCGGAACTGGTTGTATGCTCAAAAAGTATTGTGTGTAAATGTTGAGTGTTCTACTCAAAACGAGGTACACAAGGACTTCACAACGTTGAAAGGCACGATAGAATTTAAGATTAAGTTCAACAATGTCTTTGATACTCCTCAACAAGGCATAACTGCCGGAAGCAAGGACATGCGCATTCTCACATCCTTTCTGCATTGGCTCAACACGTGAGAAAAAAAAAATAGTGGCTGGAAAGATTTCCTGCGCCAATTATCTGACCGAACAGACAGCAGAGGGCCTTTGGATCACTGTTTCGTCTACTTTAGAACTCAGCAGATAACTCTTGAAAGAGTGTGGGTTCAACATGTGCTGACCGCAATACTTAACCAGGATGTGCTAGTGCGCTTTGTTGGAATTATCAGGCAAGTACGAGGCCAGAATGAACACCCCTCGACGCTGACTTTTCTACAGCTGAGTGCTGTCAGTATATAGCTTAATCAAGCCGCCAAAATTCGGCAACTGCTGACTAGAGGCCACTCAGTGCAAACCTGTTCTCACTCTTGCAGAATTCAAGCTTGCCTTTCAGAAAGACGGCCTAGATTAGACGTACATGCAGCGGTTGAAGGAAAAACTGGACGGCCTAGTCGCTGCTGTGGTAGAAATTGACAAAGTGTTTGACCATGTGTGTGAGATTCCTGGAACAGTCGACTGCATCATATATTACCTCGCTGGTTTTACGTGCCGCAAGCTATTGAAGATTATTAATTGTTCAACATTCCAAGAAAACCTTGTTGAAAGTACACCTGTCAACTTCCTACCTCAAAGCGTCTTTGTGTAATGCAAGTCTCGAGGTGATCTGTTGCACCCGAAACGCAACAAATTTTTACTGCTAAGAGCAGCGGAAGAGGAATTTCAGTGGCACGTTAGGATAGGCATGTTTATGAAATCACACTGGAAAATATGCTTGAGCAGCATTCATTCCAATTCCCATCTCAGAAGCACAAGGAAGAAGTCATGGCTCATCTGCTTCACAATTTTACTGCCATAAGAATGCGACAAGTTTGCAAACAAAAAGAACAAGACACAAGGGCTGCGAAAGCTCGCGAAGCTCGTTTAAATTTTCGCCTTCAATGTTTATTCTTTATGCTTTAACGGTTGCCATTTTAGAGCCAGCCAAGATAATTATTGCGAGACCATGTTGGCCACATTATCGGAGATAACATGACACGTAAATATTTCTTTGGCCCTGCGGAAGCCTGAACCACATGACGAACGAACACTTTCAAAGATTCATTTCTGGGGTTTCATGTTCTAAAATCCACACTATAATTATGAGAGATGACGTAGTGGGAGCCTCCGGAAATTTCTACAACCTGAGGTTCTTTAACGTATCTCAAGGTCGGCCAGCATGTGCCCCTGATGCACGATAGCTTCCTCAGGGCAGATAATTCCTTGAAATCAACGAGAAGTACCACGATGCCGTGGTCTGACAGAAAAGCCTGGTCCCCACTGTTGCTCGACCGACCAGACTGAGAGCACTGTGCCTTTCTCACGTTGGTGGCTCATACCACTCGGAAAAGGTGGTGGCCGGGTTTGAGGTTTTGCAGCGCATCGAACAGCCTTTTCCTCCCGGCCTTGAATACGTCGTTCAAACCATTCTCCGCAACAAGGGTTAATGTCTGTACGCTGCTGGTGCTTCCACAGTCCGATGATATGCGGGTTCAAAAGCGAAACCGAAACTCAGTGATGACGGAGAAGACAAAGAACCAGCGCGAACTCGTGGCACAAACGTGCGTGCCAGCATTCAAGCCAGCTCAGATTTTGAGCAAGGCGCTTCTCGGCAGGACGTCCGGTCCGGGGAAGCTGGCGACGTCCTCTCGGCACTGTACTCTTCCTATACTCCGGCTGGGTGACTGGCCTGGGGACATGGCAAATGGTCTGGTGTTTTGGCTGCCGTTCCTCACCGCTGGCCGACCCACAAACGCGACCTGCGCTCCAGCTGGGTGACTGGCCCAGGGACCAGGCGAGGCACCTGTGTTCCGGCTGCCGTCCCAGGCAGCTAATCCCATTCTGCTGCAATGCCATGTGGCTGACTCGTGTCCGGGCAGTGGCCAAAGCACCATGGTCGCCTCTTTGCTACTGAGCTACCACGGTGGTTCATACCCCTGCTGCGGCACCGAGCCGTACTGTGTCGTGGGCCCAAGCACGCTAACGTCATTAATGAGCCAGGCGTCGCATCGACCCACGGAAATCGCGTCCACAGGCCACAACAGAAAATATGGCGAGAGACACTTATTTGTTGAGCAGTAGGACTGCATTAATTTATATAGTTGCCTGGCGATATGTTGTTGAGTTTATGCACATTTGCCTGTAAATAGTGTATAAAGAGAGTTAGTGTTTTATGTGTGTGCATGTACTCGTGGATCGATTGTGCTCCTTTGCAGAGTGATCCTGGGCCCACACTATCACAAGACACAACATGCTGAAGGCACGAGCTTCGCTCGGTACCTGGCTTGTCCCGGGGTTTTCTGCCATATTCTTTTTGTGCTTCAAGGTAGGTAGCATGATATGTTTCCCTGTAACCTGAATGGCTTTTTATATTGCATCTAACACAACGCCCATCTTTAGCCATGACTTGGTCAGGTCGTTGTGCCTGTTCCCGTCAAACAACCGTTTGTCCAAAAAAATATGCTGACACGGTGCAGGTGCGCTAAGTCGACGAAGCCACGTAGCCTCAACAACATTGAGCTACTGCCTGCGACATTCAAAAGATCAGAAGGTGCGTTGCCCCCACCGAGGTGTTGATTCTCTGGCGGTTCGAGGACATTCACTGAGCTGCTTTTGAGAAACTTTTCAGATGCATACGCTCTATCGTCAGCACTCGAGGCGAGCCTGCCA
>JABSTT010004918.1:0-20371 GCA_013339685.2 Hyalomma asiaticum
CGATGGAAATTGTGGTCACCACGCCGGCGAAGCGTGTGTGCCTACTGGCAGCAGTACTTAACGATATAGTTTTAGGATTAACATGCTGTTTAATGAGTGGTGAGATTTTATGAACGTGAGCAAACGCGATGTGTAGACCTCAATTTTTTCTTTAACATAAGTAACATGTGCATGGAAATTTAGAGCTGAATCGAAAAGTACTCCTGATATCCTAATGGTCTGCTTGTGTTTAAATAAGCGCCGTCCATGCGTATGGATGGACGGCGTTCAGAGGTGCCGATGTGTCCATGTTTGAAAAGAAAAAAAAGGACTTTTCTGTACTAACGGTAACTTTCTGATGACGAGCCCACTTAACACTGAGATCAACGCATCTTCCGCTTTGGCTTGTAATTTTAGTCTAGATATGTCAGTGAGGAGTATAATGGTGTCGTCCGCATAAGGTTGAATGCACGAATCGTGGGGCATGGGGAGATCCAATAAACTATATAATGTGATATTCCAGAGCAGTGGACTTATCGGAGAACTCTGAGGGCTTCCTTTGGAGGTTTCCGCGGACGCGTCTCCGGCCTTTGAGTGAAACGTTACTTATCAATGCGTAAGGAATGACTCCAAAAGGAGATACAGATTCCTGGGACATTGTGCTTACGGAGAAAGTGCAGTATTGCAGAATTCTACACACTATCAACGCGCCGACAAATTCCAAAGAAATTAATACTGTAGGGAGCTTTAGAGATTTGTAGTGAGCGAGCCGATTGCGAAGCGTATATAGCGCCAATCCCCTGCTTTTGCCGTGCGTGAAGCCAAATAGGTTGGCATGAAGCAAATTATTTGAATGTAAAAATAATACAGAAGTGAATTAAACAGTCTTTCTAATGCTTTCCCAAAAATGGAGTTGATAACTATTGGCCGGTACGATTTTGGAGAATTGATAGGACGCCCGGGTTTTAAAATGAATGTAATTTTAAAGGAACGCCAGGCAAGCGGGAAGTGACGAAGACTTAGAGCTGCATTGAAAATGAACATAAAGAATTGATGACGATATCTGAATAACCCTTTAATGAAGGGCGCAGTCAGATTATCGGAGCCGGGTGCCGAATGAATGTTACCAATATTAATTGCGTATTCAATTTCATGTTCTCAGAACGGTAGATGCACTGTTTGCCATGGGTATGAAGTGGATGTTATTTGACGCGTAATTTTATGATGGAGAAGGTCGCACGACGGGTCGCGAGATGACATAGCAGGATACGTGCGAATTCTAGAACCGAGTTCGTTTTTCTTCCATCTGGTAGGAACAATGGCGGTAAGAACATTTTTAATGGTGTTTTTGGAAAGCAGTTTTAAAAGCATCCCATAAAGGCACTTCTTAGTTGCGGATGTGTATACACTCTTACGAAAGGAATTTTTTTGGCATTCCTAATCCTGTTTTTGTGCATATAAAACGCGTCGACATAAATATCTCTGTACACTTTGCGTATGGACGGGTCTGACGTTCTCTGCAGTTGCCTTCCGAGAGCTCTCACACATTTCCTTTGCATTGTAAGATTACATGTCCACCAACCATTACCGTTTTCGCTGTAATTTATTTATTTATTTATTTATTTATTTATTCATTCAGTACCTGCATGCGTTGTAACTTAATAAAATGTTTGAATAATAAGGTCTAGTGCGCGCGGTGATGTTATGTGAAAGCCGATCACCCGACGAAACCATGAGTCGTCTTTTAAATCGGTTAAAATGCGGCCACTGCCAAATGAAGTTAACTTTTTTTGTATTTGTTAATGGGATGTCTGAGAAGGAAAACTATATAAGCGGGCTCAGATAAGGTGTGTGTGTGTGTGTGTGTGTGTGTGTGTGTGTGTGTGTGTGTGTGTGTGTGTGTGTCCGTCTCCAAATAATTTTGTTTTATCACAGGCCAGCCGAGTGGGTCGTGTTTTTCAACAAGTTTATTAAACGAGCAATGGTTAGCATTGCACCACCTCGTGAGTATGTTTCGTGTTTTTACATTGTTCACAAATACGTCCGCACTGTCGTTCTCTGTACGTGGCGCCCTCGTCCATATGAGTGAAATAGTCCGTGGGTAGCAATGGCCGGCTTCGTGGAGAATTTCATAGCTTGTACGTGACCTTGCCTAAGAGAGTGTGTGTGTGCTGAGTACCACCGAACATTTTGTCAGCTATGAAAGTACTATTGCGAGGTGAACTCACCGTGCTAAGAGCGCTTAGCCGTGCTCCCTCATGGGCTGCAGAAAGAAGCGTCTCTTCCTCACAAGTCACTAACAACAACAACCTCATGATACTGAACTGCTTTCAGTTACGAGGTTTTCTCGCGTTGTTCAAGGCTATATTTCCGGCGTTTGGTTCCCCCTACGGATGCAGCAAAATAGGCTCGCTTGAGAAGGTTCAACGTAAATCTACTCACTTTATATTCATAATTACAGCCACGAACTCTCACCAACGCAACACCCCTACTGAAACGTTCCGTTCCGTATTAAAAAATTCCATACGTTTCTGTAAGAAGTCCGCGCGTATGGAGCACATATAAACGCAAGACAGTTCGAATGGCATTATGACTTACCAGCGCAGGCTAAAAGGTAAAATGGGTTGGTGCAGGAAAATAATTTTTTCTGGCGAAATGTGTTTATTTCGGGAAATCTAGCGTTTGTAGAGGAAAGAGAAAAGGTAGAGCTTGGTAGCCCAGCGGGATACCACCTCGTTATGAAGGAGAGCTCATAGCATACATCCATCCATTCATGCGCCCTTCAAGGTAAAGCTTAAGCGTCCTCCAATTTTTTTCTCGTGCTTTCTATTATCTATCCCGTTTGGTATATTTTTCTATGAAGGCAATGATATTGGTAATGGTAAGTGTGGAAGATAATGTGCCTTACTCTGATTGGCTGTCCAAAAAAAAAGAAAGTGAGAGGTAGTAAAATGCTGACATTGGTGGCAAGCTATTCGCCGCGCAGCTCCTTCAAACCCAGCAAATCAAGCAGAAACAAACCTCAGCGAGGTCATGTATTGGGCTAGATGGTTTTTCATGGTCTTTAAACAGCGTTACATTTGCCCTGCGGACGACATGAGCAAGGACGTCCCGAGCGACGACGACGCCACAAGGCACAAATTATCAGCTGCTTCAGTAGAAAACGGCAGGAAACCGTATAAACACGGAGAAGCAGTTGTAAATCTTCATTGCATGGTTGGGTGAGAGGGGTAGAAAATTATGGCCAGGTGTTGTCAGTGGGCACACGAGCAATGGTGTGCTGTACTTGTCATACTCTTCAGTTGATTATACCTTCTTTCGCGGGGTCGTTCCCTGCGTCCTTATACTGTACTATTTCTGATGAAGTCAGCTGAAGGCAGGATCAAAAGAAACGCAATCGTACATAATAGCAATCGACGCATATGGATTCTACATATGTAAAGTGCCACAGTTTACTGTGGCACTTTCCTTATGTAGAATCCTAGACCATTATTCGTGACTAACTTGTTGATGTATTAGACACGGACACGCAAACTAGAACGAAAGCTCAGAGAGCGAAAAGGAGTTCCCAATAAGAACGAAGAACACAGCCCAATAAGAACGAAGAACAACAGGACATGTTTTGTTTTATATTTAGATGCGGAAAACATGTGAAGGAATATAAAATATAGAGAGAGCCAGGGTTTCTACCCGTGGATGGGTCTTTGAGGCAAGTCAAACTCTTGAAAATGGTGTCTCTGGCGGCATGCCATGATATATCCTTGTTTTCAGCGATATAATTAGCTTGGAGAGGCCAGCGACAGGCGGTACTCATTCCTTGTGTGCAACGTCTAAGATATCTATGCACTTCTAATTATCTTATAGAATGATCTCGTTGTTTGTTCTTTAGTTGAAACTTCGTTGATAGGGAGCGTTTTTCGTTTGCCCTACGGAACATTCTGACTGACGCCCCCGTACGTGTGGTAGCTGTTCTCCCTCGGTACAGCTTAAAAAGTTCCCTCTATGAAACCAGAAGTCAGGAACCTTAAGAGCTGCAGCAGTTGCATCACACACATAACATGATCCCTTGCATTAGCGTTCCTTATTTAGGTTGCACGTAACTGCCTTTCTGTGGATGCCTTGGAATGAATATGCGCTCTTATTTATTTTCATTATAGCGAGAGAGAGAAGTAAAAAGCCGGTGATACCTGGTGATTGGTTCATTTTGGAGGCTGGTAATAAATGTCTCGTATTGGGCGGTAGCATACATGTTCGATGTAAGTATCTTTGCTTCCTCATTCGCCGTGTCAAATGCTGTAACTTGTTTCTATCTTAAATATTACGTATATAGCCTTAGGTTGCGCTGACATGCAATATAATAGCGAATAATTTGACAAAAGCAAAGAACAACGCAGAACACTGCATGACGAGTACTGGGTGGTCTGTAGCGTTGGGTACGCTGCCTATGTCTCAAGTTCTTGCTATAATGTCATACTTGATGCGATTTTCAGCCAGAGTGTCGGTGGCATGAGCATGTGACTTCCTTGATTTCTTTTTTTGTTCTGTTGCGATATTGCTGTTATATTGCGGATTATTTGTACAGTTGAACGGAGCTTTCACTGTATATATATATATATATATATATATATATATATATATATATATATATATATATATATATATATATATATATATATATATACTTACAAGATAAATCCTTGGCAGCAGGTCAGTTATGTAATCAAAGGGTCACGTTAAAAAAACATAAAATTTTTGGTATGTTCTGGCCGGGCAAGCGGCCTTTTTCAAGCTTCTGATACAAATGGTACGCACAGAGCCTAGGCTCTGTGCGTACCATGACATATATATATATATATATATATATATATGTATCGAAATCTCGAAGAAGGGCACGTCTTCCGCTGGAACCGCTATAAAGATGCAAATATCTGAGAAAAACCAGCCCGCTACAGCGGCAATGTAATAAAGATCGAAATCTGCGGCTACCAGGCCACTCTGGAATAATCGGCAACGAGCACGCCGATAATGCTGCGAAACATGCTCACCAAATTGGAGGGCAGCAAGCCATCCCACTTTCAAGAGCGGATGCAGTAAGAAAACTTCGCTCGCTTGCGCGTGATATGGCTATAGCGCAATGGAACACCCCTGGTCTTCTGCATACCCGCCTCCACCGCGTCGGCCCATCACTCCAACTTCGAGTTCCGCGTGGACTAATCCGCTCTGAAACGACCGTACTTTGCCGGCTCTGGCTAGGAACGTCATTCACAAGAAGTTTCGGCTGTCGCATTGGACTGGAAGACAGTGCTGCCTGTATTCACTGCGGCAGCGAGGAAACAATTGTGCACGTCCTCTGCAACTGCCCTGGGTACTGCACCGAGCAACAGTCCCTCGCCACAGAATTGTCACGCCTTGATGGTCGACTGCTGTCTGAGCAGAGCGTATTGGAATGTCGGAACGACGGAATCTCCCCCTAGAAAGCTAAGAAGGGTGTGCTGAAGTTCTTGCGAGCAACGGGCCTCGTTGACCGCGTCTGACACTTTCTTTCTTTCTTTCTTTCTTTCTTTCTTTCTTTCTTTCTTTCTTTCTTTCTTTCTTCTTTCTTTCTTCTTTCTTTCTTTCACCAACACAGCGGACTGTGATAGCGCAAAAGAACAAACGATAGGCGAACTGCGAACCTTCTCTCGGCCTCTTCTTTGTTCGTGTGTGTTAGCACAGTTAAAGAAGTTTTACGACACCGAAAAATGCGCACAACAATCGCACAGTCAAACAAATACACACTAATGCACAAGGTAGAGTATACATGTGTGTCGACAATATAGCTTATAGACGGATATGTACCAGCACGAAGCATAAACAATGGTTGTCAGTGAAAAGAAAGAAAAACACAAGCGTATTCATTGATGCATACGTTGGTAAGGAAAATGAGGCGCTTGTAAGCGTCTGAAATGCTCATGAGCAATTCGCGTATCTGAGTCACTAATGTCTGTGATTGCAATGCATTAAAGATGCTACTTGTTGAATTCTGATGGTAGCTGGTAAGAAATTCTTTGTGTTCCTTAATTCCCATGTGAGGAGCCACTCCACGTGGTTAGTTACGACGTGAGTAGTGCGACTTGTACGTTCACATACAAGCTAACATAATACAGTGGATAAATTATTCTACTGGCAACATCGCGAGAAGGACGGTTATTCTCCGGAGTCACTGTACAATTACTACCACAACTATAGTGGCGCTTATCCATCAGTCACAGTGATAGCCGTAAAACGTGCGCGAATTGATAAGTAGAAAGCACTACTCTTAATTGCTTGCACTTGTTATTGTGATAATCTAGTTTAGCTTGCAATGCATTCACATACTGTGGGTTTCAGCTGCTTTGAAAGCTGGGTGCGTAAACGAAATTGATGCGAGAAAATTGTGCTTTGTGGGGATGGACGCCAGTCAATTATTTCTTTTTTCCCGCACAGCAAGGTGTACGTACTGGGTGTCGCAAAAAACTTCAAAAGACAACCACAAGAAATGCGACGAAGCATACCAAAAGCACTGCGCAATAAACGATAAGGGGTTTGTCACCTATGACTGGACGAAAGCATGCAACGATAGCAACATGCCTATTAGTTAGGACATCGTCACTAGGACGTCTCGTAAAATTTTTGGGAACATATTTTAACCAGAATGACTTTGTTGGTAGGGTTCAAAATTAAAACAATAAACATCTTTGCACTATCTGTCATTGTAAGTTTGGACTTATTGTTCAATAGTGACTCAATCTGACTAGTCGTTCAAGCTCGCGGTGAGCTGGTACTCGAGGAGAACAAGAGGAACTATAAGGAGCCAATGATAATTGAAAGGGAAAAAATGTTCTTTTCTAGGATGTCCTGCAATTGTTACGTCTTCTGACTAAAAGAGCTTCTACGGTGTTATGACATGTCACCTAATGCCTCTTACTTTTATTGCGATAGCAATTATATGGACAGTCTCGGCTGGTTTTTGCCGTCCCCGTCGCTGCCGTCATCAACTGTATATGTATAAGGATGTGTATATATATATAAAAGTCCCAAAGAAAAATAATTCGGATAAATGCTTCCGACGCGCGGAATCGAACCAGGAACCTCTCAGTCCGCAGCGCGTGGCGCTAACCACTACGCCACAAAGAGCAAACGCTTCAAGGAGCTAACGGCGAGCCTTATATACACGCCCTTTACCGCTGGCAGGACTGAGAGACGGCAGGCGCTTGTAGCGTTTCTTCATTACCAGCGAGATGGCGCGAGGAGCGCAAGGGGCAGCCGCCTTCGCAACAAGAACGCTATCAATTGTGACAGCTTATTCGCGCTCGTTCGGTGTATATCTGTGCGCTGGTTTCGTGCGCGCTTCAATTGATAGTTCGCGCTCATCTTCTGTTTGTGCATTTAGCGGCCTCCCCCAGCTTTATATGTGTAGCTTTCTGACACACAACATATAAAGGCCTTCGTACCAGCGTCTCCCGCGCTGCGCGCCGGAGACGCTCACTTAGCAAGTTCATGTTTACTACAATTAATATTGCTCCTGAAGCTGCGAGCCTTACTTCGTCTAGCATTAGAGTTTCTCGCTATCGCATTCATTGTTTCGCCCTTGCGGCGAAACAGTGACTTTTTCTTTCACTTCTTCAGATTTACTTTGTCTCTCTAAATATCCATTGCCCACTCCGCAGTGGCGGGTGCTAGACTTTCCGCTGGCGATTCCTCTTTATTTGTCATACACATAGTTTTGTACATTGGCTCGTAAAATCAATGTTTCGTTGTTGTAAAAGTGATGCTCAATCTCGCAGAGAAAAAAATACAGCGATTTTTACTCCGAAATCCCTAACAGAGAGAGAGACAGAGACGGAGAAAAAGGTGTGATTTATAAAGAACGCTGAGAGACGCTCTACACGGCCAAAAGAAGGAGAGATATACATACACATGAACTTTCGTACTTATATACACTCAACATAATCATTTAATCATTAAGATTTTAAAGGAATCATCTTACAGTGTTAATAACTCATTTAATACAATATTTGCTTGCTATTTCGTTTGCATTTTGCTGCTTTGTAGTCACTTATATAACTCATTTCTAACGTGAGGTCCCCTGTACAGTCTGTTAACTATGGGACCTCCCTAACAACCATATGTAATTTTCTTATTATGCACAGTAACAGAAACTCTGAACGAAAAAGAAGTGACTGCAAACAAATAGTGAAGTTGAATCCTAGAATGCACACTGACATCGGAGTTACTGTACGTTACGGCGAAGCTGTATGCAGAATGCTAAATATGGTTAATATGAACCACAGAGCCGACCCCACGGCCCGAATAAATACTCACTAACTGTAGGAGTGAGATGGTCGTGATGACGACCATGGGCACCAGCACCAGAACAAATGTGCCCACTTCAACACCATGGAGGGGAGGAAGTCTCTTACGACAAGACTGCATGTTTGTCGAAGCGGGTTTGAGGAGCAATCTGTAGGCTGTATTTATGCAGCGCTCGCGTTTTCGCCTCTCTCTCTCTCTCTCCTTGTGTGCGCTTTACCGTCGCCGCTATGCAAAACCAACTCCCCCAGAAGTCGGTACTTCATAGTTTTTCTGCATTTCGCATTACTTTACCGCCTTCACCCTGCACAGCACTGGCCATGATGCCCAGACTTCGATGTCCTACTTACGCTCTAGTGAGTGCTAACCACTGTATGGTGGACGCCGCCATAGGACGCGTCGCTCGGTGCCGTCACCTCCACGAACTATCTTGAACTTAACGAAGGAGCACGCAGGGGATTCGCAACTAGAAGGTTCGTGGACTGATGACACCACCCATGCAGGGCCAGTCGAGGATCGTGTAGTTTCCCTTGGGTGGAGTAGCTGTGTTCTGGGACACGACAGAGCTTGAGCAGTTCGTGTCCCAGAAAAATTCGCGTCAGCGCTGGCGTTCGCGGCAGAAGCGAACATTTCGAATTGTACCGCCACCTTCCGGACATTTCGAATTCTACCGCCACCGGACTAGGCAATCCCTTCGCCATGACACATCGACGTTAGCAGGAAAAATTGAATTTCCCAAATGAAAATCCGTCAGAACATTTACAAAACTAAAACCTACAAACATACGGCAAAAGGCGTTACAGAAGCACGATCAACACAACTACGGAAGCAACAGACAGACAGACAGACAGACAGACAGACAGAAGACCGACAGACAGACAGACAGACAGACAGACAGATAGATAGATAGATAGATAGATAGATAGATAGATAGATAGATAGATAGATAGATAGATAGATAGATAGATGAAAAGTAGCTCAAGTTCCCCAAGAAATACTTCGCATTAAATAACGACCGCTGTACCTAGAGCACTTTGAAGATCAGCTTCCCTACTGACGTCTCCCGTATGATTTCAGTTCTAACTAAAGCTCAGAGTCAATTACTACGAAGTGGTGCTGTGTACCTGCGAAAGGTAATGCAACACCCACTTTGAAACACTTTCCTCATTCTATCTCATTCTGTCTATGTAGACTATGTTGAAATGCACGAGTGGTTTGAAGGCATCCGACTTGGACATTTTCGAAGCCCTGCGTTTTCAGCACGCGCGGTGGTGCAAGTATAGTATATTGGTTTCGCTTCCCGGCTTTCGCAACGTCGCGAATGTACCATGAAACTTTTTCGCAATAAGGACCACAAACTACCATACAAAAAGGAGGGCGCCTTCACGATAACATTGCCCTGCTTCTGTATATTCCACTATTGAGGTGGCTTTTTATATTATAGGCGCTCTCTCAAACACCTTATGGAGCCTTGATCTGGGCTGCCACTATTAGACATACTTTTGCGGTGTTCGTCGTTCGACAGTGGTGTCTAGGCTGCACAAAGGGGCTCTTGACCGCAGGCGGGACTCAGACGGCGACCTAGATGAGCCGATATTCAACGAATGTAGGTCAACACGTGGGAACTCTTCCTATTTCCTCGCACGTAATTGAGCAATTGCTGGCATAGAGCTCGCAAGTTTCCGCTGTGGAATTCGGTAAAGAGTGCTCAGCAAGTGAAGAGTGATACCTAGAGTGCAGCGCTGCCTACGCTTTGTTCGTGGTCACTTTGGGCACACCGAGTTGCATCGTTAGGGTACTTAATGAAAAAGGAGACCTTCTGAAGCATACCGATTCTCTTCGGTTCCTCTCACCACAAAGCGCACTCCAGTAGCACGAAATGCGCCAACTACGTTGCGGTCAGATGTGTCCATTCCGTTCGCTGTGTACTCTGCAGGACATTTCTAAGGGATTGCTTATTTCAGCTAAATAACATAACAGTTATAACTGAGGAATATTTTGCGGAATATCCCATATCCATTATTTTACAAGTCTTAATTTAAGAGACACGCCTTGCCAAGGCTATGAAACACTCAAAATACGTCGGGGATCTGTCGTGGAGGCTCCAGAGCCCATTCGAGCCTCAATTACCGCACGGAGCGAATCACGTAGTTCGTAAGTTCACGTCAAAAGTACACGGGGAACACTCGTTCTTTGTTCAAGAAATGACATCACTGCGCACTCAATAATTGTTCTTTTTTCTGGTTGTATTTCTCTTTAGGTGAGAATAACATTTGCCGTATATGTCGCATTCAAAATGAACAAACAAACCATACGAGATAATTTGTCCGCGATATTCAAAGTAGCCATTGGTATTGCTGCCTTGGAGCCGAATTACGAATTCGGCGCGCGCGCGCGGCGCAATAATGTTCTGCTTAACGTGTTCTGAGTCTTCTTCGTTGCCAATTGGCACCGTTCTTTAACTTTGAGCAAAAACTACTGCAGGGCAGCTTTCTGACTATCTGAAGACAAAGACAAAGCACTCTGAGAAGGTATTAAAGAGTAATTATTGCAGTTGCATTATTGAAGATGTCCGTATCTTAGCAAAAATAACATTCTTTGGTGCTGCAGTTACCCTAGCCGCATATTGAGTAGTCTAACAGCTTGCACGGAAAGCGCTCAACGCGTTGTTACGATTTTTACGGACGAGTGGTCTAAGGGACAGACTTTAAGCAGTGTCGCGTTTGTGTGCGTGTGTTTTCTTTCTCTCTTTTTCTTTTTTCTTGTCGTGTCTCCTTTCTGCTATCTTTCAGTCCCCTTACCCTTCTTCCCCTGCACAGGGTAGCCAGCCGATCTCAGCACTGGCTAACATCCCTGTCTTTCCTCCTTTCCTCTTCCTCCTCCTCCTAACAGCTTGCAAATTCAGGAGCTTCCCATTAAACCAGATCATGACATACCTCTTCCAGGATACACACTGGCTGAAGTCTGCATTAAGACAGAAGGTTTCTCAGAGCTGAATTGTAGCACGGAAATGTTTTAAGAAATAAATTTAGGTACGGAGCGTGATTTGACATCAGGTAGTCCTGCTTCCGCAATTACTTTCCAGCGTGAGAACTGAAAGCTTGTCATAATACCAAGTGTAATATTTCGTTTACGAAATGCTTCCAATTTGAACACATTTTGAAATAAGATCATGACAACGCTCCTTCAAATGAAACAAACTATTCATCTAAAGAAGTTCTTATCAGATTTGATGTGTTTTATAAAGGCCTGTGCATATTATGCATATTATTTCCGCTATATATATATATATATATATATATATATATATATATATATATATATATTCTTCCTCAAAATAAAGAGGAGTTTACCACTTTACATGAAAATATAGTGCGTTCAGTATGCTGGCTAGTGTACTGTTCACCGGCTATTTTCAACGGAGGGAACAAGTGATACTGAGACAACATAGCCCCAGCCGTCTATCAGGAATATTTCTGGCAGCTCAACATGACTATTCGCAGCGCTTCCGAGTCCTAAAACCACAACGTCAAAGCCAATGCCACTCAACTAAGATGTCTCAGGAGGCTTTATACATGTTCTTTACTTCAGCTGCATGCTTGCCGTTTTCCATGTCTGCAATTTTTCGATAAGTATTAACCCAGTTAATTTTAGGCAGCTCTGCATGACGTTATTTCCCATTATATATATGCCATCTGTAGTAAAGGTGAAGTGACTTCGCAGCAAAGCTGCTTAAGCTAGCCGTAATTTGTCAGGCGTGCCCGTTTAACCAGCGATGCAGTATAAGCTAGCTGTAATTCGTCCGACATCAAGCAATACCACGTGACATTCCACTACGTGATTTTGGTGGAAACCTGTCACGCGACATTGGATTACGTGATCTTGGCGGAAACATGTCGCGTGACAGTTCATTACGTGATTTCGACGCGAAAATGTCACGTCAGATTGCGTTACGTGGTTTTGAAAGAAGCACCAGGTGATCTTGCGTTACGCGATTTCGGCAAGAACATGCTACGTGACATTTGGTTACGCGATTTTGGGAGGAAATGTGTAATATTCAGCCATGATCAACAAGGCGAAAGAACCTTTATTCGTGTATAATTGTTGACGTCGCAGGCACGCGTTGCTTAATCTTTACGGCCAGCCATTGCGAGGTAGCTGATATGTGGGACGCACGCGTAATTTCTACTATATACCTTCACCATTTAATAGATCATTAATGCTCACATACGCGACGCACGTGATTGATGTTCTGGTCGTACTGCACATGTCTTGGCTGGCGAGTTACTCGCTAAGACCGTCTCGGAACGGGTGTAGGGAGTGTTGGTAGGTTTGCGGGCACCTCAACTGGTGCTGTGTCTGGTGGATCGATCGTTCTCACTTTCCGGCTCATCGCCGTCGAGCTCATCACGATGAAACGACTCACTCGTTCGGATCAGGTGTCTCCGGTTTCGATGAAGCACTTTGTGATCCTCAGTAACGACGTGATAGGGCCTCGGCACTGACGGTTCTACTACCTGTACTTTGCGGGTCCATGGGTTATCTCGGATCCTTACCAATTCACCTCTCTTGAGCACTGTACGACGTTCTTATGGCCATCGATCTCGCTATGCTTAATCACAGAGTTTCTCGGTTGTGCGCTAAAGTCTGGGAGCCAGGTTCATAGTCTTCTCCTTCCCGCAAGCTTCATGGGCAGACACTTTCTCAGTCGCCGCGGGTCTCCGAGAATCCATTAGGGTGAAGACACTGCTGGCAATACAAATTAATCTATGTAGGAGATCGCATTATCTTTACTGACTTTCCTGTATTCGTTTCTGAACTATTTCGCCGTTACCTTCACTTCACCGTTATGCAGGTCGTCTATGCCTCTTGCGATGCACATCGGACGTTTCAGAATCAACTGCTGCTCGCTCCCCATGACGCCTTGTAAGTCTGTATGTTCGTTGGTGACGACGGCAGTGATAACGCTAGAGAGTTGTGGAACGGTGACCTGCTCTTCTGTCACGCTCAATGAATGGTAACCGACGTTATCTCCCTTTCACAACCACTTGGCCTTGCCATTTTTGGAGCTGCTTAGCGCATACGCGCGTTCTGAGGCGCTTAACGGCCGAGTTTTTAAAACGATTTGCGCACAAGCCCATGCCTTAAACAGCTACGGTGTTGAAGCGACTGTAACCTCAGAATGTGTATTACACAATCCGTTTATACCGTTGTATCACTCCTGACGTCACATGTTCGAGTGCACTTCGCATTTCAAGGGAACAAGTCAATAACAGCACTGACTCCGCGAAACTCATTAACTGTTGACAGCAATAACAAACAGATCTACAATGAAAAGTTTATAAGATGCAGTCCACGAAGTCGAAAGCTCTTTCTGTTCACGCAGACAAGGTTAAAATATACGAGCGGCGTCTAGGCAGCGAAATTCAGTTTATTGAAAGCCTTGCCATGGCATCCGTGGATGGGTGCCAATATTGTTGGCTTCGCTTCCCTGGTTTAATACCCTAGGGAATGTGCTACGGAAAGCTTTCGCATTGAGCGCACATACGCTCCAATACATGGAAGTAGGGCACCTTCATGATGCTCAGTACACAAGAGCAGAAGAGGGCTGTCGATATTGTAAGCCTACTCTCAAACTCTCTATTGAGCCTCAGTCTCGGCTGTCACTACTTCGGCATAGCTTTCCGATGCTCGCCGTTCCGCACTGGTGTGTGAGCTGTACAAAAGGATGCTTGACCTCAGACGGCACTGAGACGGCGCCGTCGAGCAGCCAATATTGAAAGAAAGTGGGTCAAGACATCGGCACTCCATTTACCGATTTCTTTGCGCGTCTTTCAGTTGCTGGGCTTGTCTTGCTCGGTTGTGGCATTTTGCGGTAGAGGCGTTCCAGGCTGTGAAAAAAATTCAACATTTAATTTGATAGCGTCATTTATATTTACCGTCATTATCATTATATTTATTTTAGCCATTCATGCTTTGCAGAGTGGAACTGCAATGATCAAGTTATGTCGAGTAATATTTACAACTTTTCAGAAAATGTTTCCCAGGCAACAACGAACAGCATTTATAGATTTGTTATATAGAAGGCGAAGCGTGGCATGGGGCAGCAGAAAGTGAGGTGGGCAGAGGGGATCAAGTTTCAGGGATTACATGGCTGCTGCAGTTCAATACCGGAGATCTGTAGAGGATGTCGCCCTGCAGTGGGCGCAGAGAGGCTCATGATTGTGATAATGATTATGTGTATTTTCTGGGGAATCTGGCAATGTGGAGAATCTTTACCCTTTTAAAATTATGAAACGTTAAGAAATTATGTGAGGTGAGTGATACTTCCAGAGGAGCTGTGTTTTCTTTGTAATAAGGGGTATAACATGTGGACAACGCTTGAAGGAAGATCGTCTCATTGTGACAGATCTGAAAACCCGCTGTCTGCAAATAAGATGCTGTAACTATTTCAGCTTTAGGTTGCGTACTGGGCCTAGTACCTGAAATAAATGTTCTGGGTGTGAGGTAAGTTTAACTGTGAAAGTATTTACACAGCGCGCATAGTTAAAACAACGCAACCTATGCTGCTTAAGTGGAGTGTAGCTTCTAATGCTATCTGCCACTGAAATGTTCTTGGTAGAACCTGTAGGGTATAATAGACGTTTTTCGCAACCACGACGTTTCTACTTGGAATTTGTCGCAGAAGTATCAAGTAATGAAAACTTGAATGACAAGCACAAAAGTCATTTCCGAAAGATCAACAGTGCATGACTCAGAAAAACGATAACGAACGCCCATTGTCTAAAATCAGCAGCTGTGCAAAGTGAACAGCCAACATGACATTTTTATAGGGCTATTCTGTCTATCAATCTGACGCAAATGGTTGTACATAACTAAATATTAACCAATAAAATGAAATACAAAGATATCCTTGCAGGACGTTGAAGCAATCTATTCCAAAAGAATCAGTTTTCTTATCACCGAGTAGTTTACTCTCTATTTTACCTTCATCGTCTAAGTGCTCGCCTGATTTTTGAGAGCATACTACGAGTTTCAGCCTCAAATTTCCTAGCTATAATTCAGAGTATCTCAGTCTTAATCATGCTTTGTCAGGAAATGTTTCAGAAAGCTCTCATGAATATTACGCCAATATATCAAACTATGCTGCGACTTCTAAGTGAAAACGCAGACTTTCTTTGGCGTTGGTGCGTGGAGCTAACATTAGAAAATTACAATACGACTGTATGAGTTCAATTGGCACGAAGTGCTCGAGCACCTTCTTAACTTTGGTTGCAACATACAAAGAGTTACACTACTGAAACTGTCAGTTTACAAGTGTCGCCGCCGGAAGGACACATTTTTGGTTATTTTTCTCCTTGTGTTCTTGCTTTGCAGAGGTTGTAATTTAAACACACTTCTTTCTTGGCTTTAAATAAATGAAAAGGTTGCTGAAGTGTGTGTACAATTTCGCGATTTTTTTTTTTCAAATTGCTACCCTCTACTCAAAGCATCAAGTGAACCATCTACGTATATGAGTAATGCAGGAACTAAGCGGTATACTACCTTCATGGGCAACGGACATATATCCGAGACCTGTTCTTTTCCGCGCCTTTTAATCTACGGGACATGCGTGCAGAATAAGGATGAAATAAAATAAATCTCAAATGTTATGCAGTGGCGCTCAAAGCAGCAGCGCCCTTGAGGGACCACGTTTCCTGCCACAAACAGCGCTCACTTATTCGAGCTGGGTACTGAAAACTCGACGTTTTAAGAAAAGGCTGTGAAGGACAGTAGATGGGCATCCCACCGTTTAAAAACTTGCGCATGATCTTTTTGCGCAACTGATATTGCTGCTCTAACAATTTATTTTTAGCGTAAGCGTTCGAAGCGTATAAAATATCGAGCAAAATATTGTGCTTAGCTTCTAAGATCTGTTCTGAACTTCTTGATTTGTATAACATGTTTTTAACCAGGACCTTTTTGTATGAAAAAGAAAACAGTGTGCATTCAGGCAATTTGTCACAAACTCGTCGTAAATTACTGCCGCTAGTATTCCTTGCATAAAACAAATTTCTGGTATGCATAAGTGCTTCTCGTTTCTTGCCACTCTCTCTAGTGCTATCGGGGCCCTACGACAACGCTACAGGATCTGGAAATGGAAACACGTAGTACATGTAGGCTACTTAACACAGCGTAGCGGAAAATTATACTAACGAATAATTGTAGTCACATAGGTCACCAACATTTCCGATCTGTAAATCGCCTCCAAAAAGAGAACCGCAAAGTTATATAATACTGCAAGAAATATGACGCGATAATCGATACATTTTCCGTGGGAAACGCACATCTTTCAATTAATATAAAGCACCATACATTGATTTCATGTACAGGTTGTTAAACAAGCCGCAGTACGTGGCAACTTGGTTTTTACAATATTATTTAGGTCTTTCATGGGCGCTCATTTCTTGCAAAGGTTACATTTTTGTAATGAGTGCACTCATTAGCATTCATTAGCAGATGCTATTTTTCAGTTAGTGCCATTCTGAACGTTATGTTGGAGCAACGTAGCTCTTTCTCAAAGTGCCATTTGTAAAAAAAAAAGGCGGTCGGATGCATTGCTTGTAGAAAAAACCGCGGTTTTCGTGCTCACTGCATACTCACCGACTGAGTCACTCTAAGGCACCACGCAGGTGCTACATAAGAGGACAAATTTCGCTGTATTGGCCTTCGTCGCCTTATGGCATGCACAGACACGGACGGTGAGAAACCACCTGATCTGTTGCGGGTCATCAGGTGTAGCCGGAAATGTGTTGGCGCATGGTTTGGCCTGCAGATTCTGCACCCCTGAGATGCCACGATATTAACTGGGAACTCTAAATCGAACGTACGCAGATATATCGCAATTATATCACCTGTGCAGTCGACCTGGGCCTCCTGCCACTAAGGTGCTGACGAAAACCGAAGAACCTCGCCCACGCACTCTCCAAGCCATTGTATACTGCGACCCTGCGGGCTGGCCACAATGCATCCGGAACAATTTAACACAACGTGTAAATTCTCGGAAAACAATGCTTGGCTGTCTTACGCGTTTTGGCCCTGTATCAGCAACTACAACGTCGTCATCGTCATAACCATCCACAACAATAGCAGCAGCAGTAACAAAAAGGGTAACATAACAGCAATAATAATATTAGTATTTCGGTTATGGAAGGGACGCTATTTTAACGGCAAAGTGTTCGTGGAAGGGGTGGGGGGAGGAAATAAAAAAGGTGAGCGTCGTACTGGAGGGCTTTGAAAATTGTCATCACGTGGTGTTGTTTAACGCTCCCTGATATGGCACAGTAACAGGGCCCCTAATTTTCTTGCTCTACCGAACATGCGACGGCCGCGGCCTGGTTTCGAGCTGCGTCTAACAGAAACATCGCGCCAGTTGGAAAGCTCACATACGAGGGCTGGCAGGCGGTTCTGCCCAGTCTAGCTGTTGAAAATCAGCGGAACATTGTGCAGTGCTGGAAACTCTTTAAGGCGTCCCGGAATGGGAACGCTAATACGGCAGCATACATATTTTTGCTAAAAGTCATTGGCTTATTCGGTCATTCACTAGTCATTCGTTCATTCAACGTCTGCAGGAGTATAACCAGCTGCGCAGGGATGAATCGCCCTGGCATGCGCAAAATATTCTGCATTTATGGCACATTCACAAACCTATTTGCTCCAGTCCTGCACTGGCCCTGCAAACTAATGTAGTATTTTAACTTGAAAATTACCCAGATGCAACTTCTTCAAACAATATATGGAAGCTCTGCAGTGCTAACATACTGAATCAGCTATACCAATTTGTCTATAACGTTTCTATGAGCACTAACAACTTCCGTTTGTATAACCCAACGGTACTCAAACGGCAAACGCCCACTTTATGCAATGAAACGACTTTTTGAAGGAACCATGCTTTACAAAACACCGTACTTCTCGAGACAGGGGAAAAGTTTCAGAACGCTTGCACCCTTGACTATGACAGCGCGGCGGAAACACTATACTCCCTCTGATCGATCATGTGAAAGGCTGCGGACGCTAGGGAGCCTTTTTGCAGTTGATGTGTTCGTGCCAAGGAATAATTCATTTCTCTCTCGCAGCCAAATTTCCTATCTTTGTCTTTTTTTATTCTGACTGACAAAGCAAAAATGTTTTCTACCTTAGAATTTACGCTCTCGGATACACGGCTTTAACACGGTGTTCTTTATCTCTTAGTGTCTTGCTATCTTCGTTCCCTCGTTTTTCTGTCCTTTTTCATTTGCATGCACCTGGTCGCGACGTTAGATGTGCGTGCTCTTATTCCGCCCGTGCGAGCACTTAACTGACAAAAGCCATGCCTAACGTCCACTCTCCACACGATGGCAACAGGCTTGCGTAGCCTCCACTGCGTTATACCTTATGTATAAAACGGATTACAATTGTTTCTTTTACAAAGAAAGTTTTATTCAACCAACAACTCCAAGTAGTGCATACGCTTAAGCAGTATTTCCTTGCAGATTGCGTTAGCACAACTGGTACACATGCTAGACGCCGCGTTATGCAGGCTGCAATCGCACATGATACACGACGAAGTGACTGTAGAGAATAGGAGGCGTGGTTTATTAAAGCACATAACTTTAAGTGGGGAGAAGAAAGGGGATCCGGAGGGGGTTCGGAAGGTGGAGGCAAGGTCACCTCCCTCCCCATCCCGCTTGAGGCCAGCTACTGCTAGTACACGACTAAAAATTTAACGACGCACTTAACAAACAAGGTTATAACGAAACAATAAACACAAAAGAAGATTGGTAGAAAAAACAACGTTATTTGAACTAAGCGTTACCAGTGAAGTGCAGTAAACGTACATATATTAAAGGTAGTCAACCTAACTCGTAGGTAGTAGTTCTCGAAATATACGCTCAAAATTAAGCACTGACTAGAACGAACCACACAGAGGCACTGAGGAGCGCTAGTGCTACGTACCATGCTCCTTTAGTAGCAGTGCAATTTGTAGTAGCGCTCGTTCTTATCTCCGTGTGTTTTTCTTGTCTGTGTTCAATTTGTAGCCTATTTCACGAAATAACAATGTCAGGGATACTAGCACAAGCTGTCCTTTGGAAGCATACAAATGGTAGGTAAAAATGAAACAAAGGCTAGCAAGAGCAGTGTTTTTTTAAAATACTCATAAAATGCTCGTATAAAGAAAACAGTACGTAAGTACAAGTGGAGTGATCATAAACTTCAACTGTCATAACAGAAACAAAGGCATCAGTGACATAACAAAGCAGCTAACCATTGTAAGAATGAACAAAATAAATAAATCAGAAGAAAATGTCACAATGCTCAAGGCTCGCGCGTCCGTAGTCTGGTAGAATGGGCCACCTCGCGACGTGCTGACGCACCTTATGTTGTTGTCCATTGCATAGGCGACGAATCGGCCTCTCTCAGCTCTGTTAGCGCAGCTTATTCTCTGCAATTTTAAAAGAACTTCTGCATTTTTTGCTTTGCACATTGTGTTACACCGATGTACTCTTTGAACGCGTATATACCTACACGGATGACGAAAGTAAGCCATCATTCCTATTACGACGACCAGAATGAAGAGATGTTGCTTATAAATGTCAAAAGTTTAACAGGGATGCCAGTGCAGAAAAAGCACGGACGTGGTTTGAATGTTTGAGCATCTGCTGCATTTCTTAATTATCAAGCGTTATACATTCAGGTGCTGTTTGCCAATGAAGTAGGTGGGCACGGATATGGCATATTAAGAATTACTAGAGCGAACTTCGCGCTCAAGTTCCACGCTTCGTCAAGCTAACGAGGTTGCGGGAGGGAGATCAAAAGAGCCGCCACAGAGCTAATTAACTTTAATAAGTGGGACTTCATGCGAAAGGAAGGTACACTAAGAATTATGGCCACGCTCCCTGTGCCTAATTAAGTGTTCTATTCAACATGAAGTTCATAAATACATATATACGTCAATTTGAAAATACTACACCGAAGACGAATGGTCTGTATCAAATTATAAATTGCGCTTCAGCATTCACATCCGCTGTTGGTATTTTTTGCG
>JABSTT010004919.1:0-19440 GCA_013339685.2 Hyalomma asiaticum
GGTGCGAGCAAGCAACTAAGGCTGAGCGAATGAAACAGTGCGCACATCACTCGAAAAACATAACACATTTACTCTTTTGCTTAATAGTGAGTAAATGTTTGATTGCATAAGAGAATGCCTTGATAGGAACTGTGCCAAAGTATCAATAACTTGTGTATTCCTTTCCCTCTTGTAGCTTCGGGAATTGAACGAGGCAGTTTCTTGCAGAACATAGTCAAGCCGATGTAGTCGTCTGTTGCGCTCCATTTTAGTATGTGATTCTTTCATGAAAATAAGTGCTGGCAATACTGTTTGATCAACACCTGTGTTGAACGGTTGTAGATATTCTTGATAATTTGGTTGGCCGAATTCCGGCAATCTTGAAATGTGAGCGGCTTGTTTCTTCGAATTCTTGCCCCAGTGCACGACGATGTTGAAACGTGCCTCTTATCACACTCTGAAGGGATCAGGTACCGTACATCAGTCTACTTCGTGTACATTACATCAGGGAATATTTCTTGCCCATCAGGTGGGCTGATCCTTCAAGCCGCACGCGGTAATGGTACTCCTCATTCCGCGCCTTGGTAGAAGTGTGCAGAGACTGCTCATTCGCACAGCAGTAGCATTTTGCACCGATCTTGTTCTTGCGCCGTGGCGGGTGTCTGTCGGTGTTGGATGTCGGGAGTAGGTAGCATCATGGAAATCGTCCAGCTACCTTGGAAGCCTGGCCTTGTCTTTCTCAAATGCTGTTCAAAGGCAGATGAAGAGCAAGCCAATGAAATTCTCCCATGAGCAGGTTTTAGTTCCGCTTCGAGCTGAAATGTGGCGATCTCTCATTGAAGAAGGAATTACAATTCAGTTCTATTTGGATGGGACGGGGTGTTGGTGTTGTACTGTTTGCTCCAGGCATGCTTTATGTGCTTTAAAGCAAAGGCGCGTTGCTCAAAAAGCGGCACAGTTCGTGGAATACTAAGCAACACACGTAGCACGTGCAACATGACCGGTTTCCCCGCCCTGACGCGATGTATGTTGCGTAAGCCACGTGGTTGGTGTACACAATAAGTTCCCATGCGAAACCGCCCGAACCATACCCGCAATGAGAAGCATGTCTCATTGGGGGTTCGTTAGAACAAGTGTGTACGTTGCCTTGACAAGGTAATTGCCATCTAACGGTGTAAGGATGAAGAAGTTTGTATCAGCAAGACGGATGTATGTGTTATAGGTGAAACATCGCATTGCTTCCTAAAGATGCTCAAATGTACGGAGATTGTGCGTTCACAACCACTACCACGTGCTCGTTGAACGCTGTTGTAAAATAGTTTGGTTCGCCGATCCATGATTTGTGTTCTATATTCTTTGCCGCCTAGTGGTGTCATATGCTTATATGGTAAAAGAAGAACAGTTTATTTAGCGTAGTTATCGGTTAATGCCAGTTTATGACTTGGGAGTGAGATGTGTGACGTCATTATTATTGCATGTCCTTACGCTTTCACTATGAGCTACACTTCACCTAAGATGTTTCATGACAGTTCGCACTGCCAAGGTCTCACGAAAGGACGAGGGAAACAGAACACACTGGGTGTACTCCTCTTCTCGTAAAATATATTGCCACTGCGATCAGTCAATAATTCATAACAACCGGCCCACATTGCAGCCTTGTCAAACTACTTCTTTTTCTTCCTGTCTCATTACACATCGTTCCATCCTGGATGGTCAAAAAGCTTTTGTGCAAAGGGAAGATCTTCAATTTGTCCAGCTCATTGATAAAAGAATCTCTCGTTGACTGCTGACACTTTTTCCCCTAGGTGATGGTGAAATAATAAGAGTCCGTGATACCATGAGTGGCATTAAGATCTCTACAGCACCATAGAGATGTGTTCGGGCCTAGGAGTGCAGCCAAAATGATCGACTAGTTTAGCAGTTTCATCTAAGAAAATTTCTCAATTATACGTACAGCAAATAAAAGTCTTCTCATTTCTATTTCCGTTGCGTTCACCGCTTTTATTATTCTATGAAATTCTACATTTTCAGGATCCTTGAAAATTCGCACCTAATTTAAAGGAATAATATATATTAATAGTTTGCTCTTGAAATATTCAGAGGATACGTCACCACATCTGAAACTGACATTGAATAAATAGCTATAAATGCACCATTTTTCCAAAAAGTAATTTGATACGTGTTCTTACGAACTCGAATATCAATGCTGACACGCATACCATAATTTTATTTCATTTTTTTTGCGGCCTACAACAGGAATAATTTCTGTTCAACATACATGAGGAGACGAGACGAGTGACGTGCGACGAGTGATGCTATATGAATAGCGTCGGCGACTAATGATCAAGCAGTATATAGCTCTAAACGAGACTTGATCAGCGAGCAGTATGAACCTGAATTTAGCTATTCTTCTTAGTATTTTGTGGGGGGTCTACAGCAATACCACTGTTCCATGTGAAGAAGACGAGACGCAAAATCCTATGCAAGATTTTAGTCTGGTAAGTTAATGTGGCTTCTGGGCAGTGACATATGTAATTCTTGTGCGACCAGCTATTTATTAAGATGAGAAGGCTTTGTTAATCTGGCCCATTAGTTTTAACAGCCCAGCTGCCCTAAGCTTTACGCTCTAAGCATTACTTTGGAGAGGTGCGCAATCGCGTCAAGCTACATGCGGAGCCTCGCCTTGTCTTCGACTAACTAGCAACTACCCTCTGCGCGGCTCTATCTACTCCAACTTTTTGCCCTGTTGTGTTACTCTCCAAGTGCAGCGCTGCGTTGCCTTCGGCTAACTAAATGTGGCCGCGCTGTAGCCGCTCTTGCCCTGAGCCCGCCGCTGTATGATAGTGATTATGCGAAATAGTAAAGAGGAGAAATGCACGAGCACATGAGGAAGCGCTGCCTTGCCCTCGAACCACCCGCCGCCACGCTTGACCCACTTTGACCCACTCTTGCACTCAGCCCACTCCTACACTATAGCGGTTACGCGAAGACTAAGAAAGAAGGAAAAGCATATTGATAGTGCAAATCACGAGGACAAAAGTAAGGAAGGACACAGAGCACTGCGCTGTCTCACAACTAACTTTTAATAGGCAACACACGGACGCTTAAAAGCACTGACCAAACCCACTGCCTAATAAAAATTAGTTGTGAGACAGCGGTGTGGTTTCTTTCCTTACTTACATTTTTTCATTGTGTTTCGCGTTGACCGTCAATAGGCTTAACCAGCTCCTACTCGCCCACATGGTCATCCTTCTAAAGAAGGAAAGACAGAAATACTGCTTGGGTGCATCGTAGAGCGCTGATTTGCTTTTGGCCCAGTACCCACTGCCATGCTGAACTCACTCTTAACCTCTGTCCTCTGCTAGGTGATAGTCATCATGCGAAAGCCAAGCAAGAAAGAACGAATGGCATGAGTGCATTGCATAGCTGAGGCACTCAGTGCGCTAGTCACAGTCGCGCTCAGCCACTCATGCTCTCACTTGTGTGTTTGGAATCGTCGGCTAGCATGGCGCATTATTTACTGTTGATTGACGTCTAGATGACCCATATGTATTTGCGTCTCAATGAAAGGACTTATACAACGACTTCCCCAGTTGGGATTTCTGCGCTCACCAATGTTATAGAGGTGTCTAATAGGGAGGCACTCCAAACGGATTCCTTGAGAAAACTGGTTAATCTTCAAGACTGTTGGAGCATGGTCGTTCATAGAGGCGTCTCCTGCGCAAAGAGATGCCTTTAACATCTCTTCAGTTGCCTGTGAGGACACTTCAAAGCTTTGACATTATATGTCTCACTCAGACGAAGGTGCAAGGACACTTCGATGGGACCATTGACGTTCGTCTTCTTTCACACTCATCATCCGTCAGTATTGAAGGGTTCACCTCTTTGGAAATGATAGTGAGCCTTTAATACATCCTTTAAAATAAAAAATACTAGACCAAAAGCGCTTCTCTACATGGATAGTTTTCTATAACTGTTCGACGGAAGATATCAGAAAAGCGGATCTAGTAGACCGAACATCTGGCAAGGCCAATATTAGTTTAAGAAACTTTCATAGTCTCGCAGCGCCCACGAGGTACCGTCAATGCATTATTTATACGACACGGTCGATAGTGTGAGATCGAGTTTCTATGTCTTTTTCGTTTGTGCCTGTAAAAAGAAGGGGAGCAGGAAACAAACTAGTCTTCATTACGGCCTTGACATCTTGCAAAAAATAAGCAGCCCGTCAGCTGTCAAAAAAGGGGCAAGTCGGAGCAACGCATCCGCGTGCATAGTTTTTCTTTGTTGTATTTCTTGTGTTACTTTACTTTTGCTGACTACTAGTCTTCTTTTGTTAGGTGTGATTTTTTCAGTAATGTCCAGCTGTTACATATGTGAACTAAAAATGTTTACCCATGCATGGTATATTGTTGTGACTGTCAAAGATTGGGGCAAGCACCTTCTCAGGCTGCTAAATAGCTGCTTTTTGTTTTTGTCCTCATGATCATATTCATATGCTGCTGACGCTGTAATGAATGACAAATAAATTGACTGACTGATTCATAATTTTCGTTTTCTCTGTTTCTTTATTTGCTGTTTTTCTTTGTTTCTCTCTTTCCTTTTTTTTCCCGGTGGTGTGTCTGTGTTGCTCTCCATATGTTATAATCACGGTGGTACAAATTTCAAGGAAAATATGTTCATAAGGGTAGGTATGTCCGCGTGTTGTAAGTCTAGGCTTGCAGTCTAGAGGTTTAGACTCTCGCCTTCGGAAGGTTGGGTCAGGGTAGAAACGTCAGCACCCGTAATAATTTGTGCCACTAAAATGCGCCCTATACCAAGGGGCGGAAGAATCCAATGCATTAGTTTCCTCCCTCCTTGTAGAAGACGCCAGTGGTTTCTGTTTTCTGGGAGCAACAGGTTTGTAATAACGACTGCAGCTAGAAATACTGGGAAACAGGCTATGGAATACAAGATTTGTTTCGAAAATGTAGGGCGCTGACAGAAGCCTCAGTAGGCGGTGCCTGTGTAGGAAACTCCGAAGTTTGCTATTGGTCGTAGCGTACGACTGCGAATATTGAGAGCACACAAAACCCAGCATCTTCATTACTTGCGAACGCGTTCGCCAGCTGGCGGCCTGCGCAAATAGCAGCCGCACGTAACGCTTCACTAAGCATATGCCAAGACATTATTATAGGGGGTTATGCTGAATACATAGAGATCATACTCCCTCCGTACATTTTTACGTTATAGGTAAACACGAATGAATTCTTATGGGCCTTCACTATTCTATATAGGGATGCTTGCAAACACTTAGTTCTATATGCAGAATAAAACAACTACTTTTAGCTCATGTTACCGACAGTAGGAGGTTATTTCACAGAGCGAGTAAAAAATGCATACCAATATATACGTATTCACGCTTAACCAAGTTTACCAGAAGAAAGCAGTGGCAGGCTCACAGCCGAAGATTTACAGCCATTTATCCGTGCCGTGGCACGGACTACAAGCACGAGCGGCACTTCCGAGGCTAGCTGTGCGCTCAGCAGGGCTGCTCCTGTTCTCTGAAAGTGTAACGTTCCCGTTACGCAATCGGAAGTACGTTTTGGGCCAACAAAAAACGATGAACCAGTTGGTCCTCTATTCAGGCCAATCAAGCACACCCATAGGTTTATTAAAATTATTACTATGTAGTGATATCTTCCACTATGTGCCAGACCTTCTCCGCTAACTAGAATGACGTTCGTTTTCCACGTCATTCAGGTCACTTCAATACCGGAGAGACTTTACCTTGTACGGCAGAACTTTGCCTTGGAGGTTGGCGTTGGCTGCCATTCATTGGAGAAGACCGGTTACCACCGTAAACACGCTCACATGTACAAATTCCGTTACCAAAAGAACAGCGGAGATGAAGAGCTGTAAGTAGAACAGAAGCGTGCGTTTGCAAACCACCCTTAAATAAGAAGTCCGGCTTTCTCTCTTTGAGCAGCACCGCGTACGATGGAATACTGAAGATGGTAGCCGCCGGCAACGACACGGAACGAAATGCGGCAAGGTACGCCTTCTGCAGAGGTGAGCACTCACTTTTCAGCAAATGCCGCGCACTGGAACGGAAGTACTGTCGAAGACTATGTTACTACGAATGTGCAAGTATTTTCGCTTTGCCATTTCAGGCGAGCTGATGTACCAGGTAGCCCCATTTTTTCGCACAACACATTTTCTCATGGCGTACCACGTAGCCATTCACCTGTGTGACGTGACAAGTTTCCGGCAATGTCTCGTAGCCCGACGTCACGTGGTATTGCATGAAGCCTGACGAATTACGGCTACCTTAAATACCTTAGCTGTTAAAACTGGCGGGTCAGACAAATGATGCGTAGCCAATGCAGATTCGCTGCTAAAAAATGAGCATTGTGAATGTAGTGTCGTGCACAGAATTCAACTGCCGTGTGGTGACGTTTATGCTGGACAAAAGGGACGTTGCATTAATACTAGACTGAAAGAACCCAATGCCTTTTTGAAGAATACCGCTGCTGTTAATCTTGCAGTGCATGTGACTAATGTGGTTCTTCTCCAATTTCTTCAGGCACTGAGATAGTGTACTACCATAAGCAACAGATTAACAGTGAGGTGGTAAAAGCCTATTATATTGTTAAGGAAAAAGATTGTCAGCCAAGCTTCAGTTGATTTGTGTGGCAAGGCATTTGCTTTGTGCAGCATGTGTTTTCTTAACACGATCATACGTTGACAAGACGGCAGTGAAAATATACGTTACGCGAACCTGAGTGTTTCTCATATTCTTGTGTAATGTTCAATGAAATACTCATTTGCGAGTCAGCGCTTGTTTTCTGTGTTTTCCTTGGGTTTTAGTCCTATTGTCTTGTTGTGCTGCGCTGTTACTCTTTAGTATAAAAACTTCTAGAACTCTGTAGAGCCGCCCTTAAAACGAAAGTTACATTTGACGCAGCATTTGCTTTAACTGTGGTACGCGGATTCAAATGTAACAATTAATGTTCGCAGAGGACATTCCTGAACTGTTCTCATACTGAAAAACTTCACAGATAAGTAAACATTGTGCAATTATTATGTAACCCAAATATATTGTTACATGATAATTATGTTGGAAGAAGTCTCGTAAGAAGGCCTTCAGAGCGCAAAATAGATAAATTAAAAAAAGTTACGTATATATACGAGTAACTATTATTCAACAAAACAGGACAAAATAAATGTGCGGAACATTATGTGCGTGGAAAACAATACTTGTTTACAGGACAACTCTCATGAGAACATTGTTGTCAATGTATTTTATTCGTGTTATCCGCAGATTGCCCACGTCACCTTCGAGAGCTGTTGTATATTGACGCTGATGAAGACTGCATAATTATTGTGACGCACCTGGAGAATGCTCAGAAAGGCAAGTCTTCATGAAAATGTTTTCACACAAATATCTATTTACACCTGAGCACACAACGAGCGTAATTTACACGCGTCACGCAATTCGTTATCTTAGCCTCCTCCCCCCCTCCCATTCATGTATCCTCCCTCTTCAGCTCCGACGTGATGTCGTTACTCCCTGTAGCGCAAACACCAACTCGGTGTTAAATCCCGCTCTGTGCTTCAGACACTACTGGCGGGCGTATAGTTAGGCAGCACGAAGTGAGAAATATCATTTACGGGTATCTATAGGATACGTTGAGAATTAAGCCGGCCTCTCATCAGAAGTATGTCGGCACATATCATGTACCTGGAGTTAGCCAAAGAACTGCAGTGGGTACTGCAAGGTTAACGCGTCGAGGCAGTGACTACCGGGGCAATCACGAGATGGGACTGTAGTGAGGGTTCATGCGGCGGGTATGTTACTTACCCTTTCTGGTCTCGATGTCTTACGCTTCCGAGACGAGGAGTCACTATAGCGAGCTATGTCGGCGTTGCATCAAGTGGTTTTAGCCTGACACACAAAATCTTCAACAGTTGTGCCCGAGCCTCCTAAGTGTTCATAAGGGACGTGTCACCAGGCATTGATCAACACAGTGTCTTAAGGAAGTCTATCAGCAATCATTACACCTTCCTTCTTACTCTGGCGGGCCCTTCGGGGAAAACACCATCGAAAGGCCTGTGCGGAAGGCTGCTCATTTGAAAGTGGCCGTGGCTCGATCAGTTACGTTTTTATGAACTGTTCCTTCTAACCATGTTGCAAGACTGTAAAACTCTCGAACGTTATAGAATCCGAGCGAGGAGAGGAAAGACAGGGAACAAGTACAGGGAAAAAAAAACACCCACACACAAAAGGGGTAATAAAGTCCACAAAAACAATGTACTCATAATTTGACTGATAAGTGACTCATACGTACTGATAAGTGACTGATAATTTGACTTCAGCAATGTGTTGCACAACAGTTGCTTGGCTACAGCATACATCACCGATGGCTTGGACAAGATATGCCTCTGTCATTTCAGCAGTGGTTCTGTTCCTGCTCGTGCCTAGGATTCCAAAATCAGAAACCAGGATTTTCTAAAAGAAAGTAATTTCTAAGCATGCGCTTATGAGACCAGAAAGCCAGAGTAACTGAGGGCGCCCTCTTTTCATAGACTACGTCGGCGTCCAAGTGTTGCAGACCTGGGCGCGCTCATGAAATGAGAGCGCCGACTGTTTCTAAGGGCTTTCCGTCTCCCGTTCGAGTATGGAGTTAGATTTTAGCTGCAGGTACCATCCTTTCACATCGCGGACATAGCCTATGGTGTGTACTCATTAGGTGGCGACAGTTGACAACTTACTTGCAAGGCTCCATTGACTAGACAAAGTAGCAACAATGATGGCCCCATCCCAGTGGCGGCGACGGACACCTATCGGCGTTGCGATGAACTCTCAAGACAAAGAATATGTTTTCGGTCCGGTTGCTATACCAACCAGTGATTAGCGGCAAATATCATATCGAGCCGCACGGCGAAAATACTTCAGCAGCGGAGAAGGAAAGCCTGGGCGGAGCGGATGTGTTTGCGCCGGCGTCACTTCCGGTGTGACAGGCCACGTGAGATTCGGAAACGGATTTTGGACACCAGCAAGGTTCACACTTTCCCGAGCCTAGTGAAGTAAAGCTTTCGAGTGAAAACAAGACGGGAAGTGCGTAGACGGGCAGTTGCGTTCGTTGATTTGATTGGCTTATTGATTTATGGTGTGTTACGTCCCAGAACAAGATAAGGCGTATCTTCGAATGGAGATACGCAGTAGTGGAGGGCTCAAGAAATCTTCACCACATGTGGTTCTTTAACGTGCACTGACATCACGCACTATGCGGGCTTCAACATTTGGTGTGCATCGAAATACAGTTGCCGCGGCCGGGATTCAATCCCGCGGCCTTCGGATCAGCAGCTGTGTGCTATAGCCACTTGACAACCGCGGTAAAAAGACCTTCTCTTTGTGAACTGCTCGCTCATATATCGAAGACCTCTCTGCGCCCTGCACGTTCCGAGGGGTATACTGTGGAGACTTCCAGTTAGGGCGTTTTGCTGCATTCTTCACGGAAGGTTGTAAAGAATTCGCGCCAGTGGAGCATGAGTTCTAAATATAATCTGGTGTTTTATGTGCCGAAACCATAATACGCGATGAGGTACGCCCTAGTGTAGGGCTCCGGAAATCTGGACCTCCAGGATTCGTTCGGTGCGAATTGATAACGATACCACACGGGTCTGTTTAACTGCACTGACACATATCAAATTCACTGTTGCAGATAATCACTCTACTACCGAACAGTGTTCCTTCAAATCTAGATTTATTCTTGTTTGGTCCGCGTTTTAATGGGACCGTATGACATACGTTCATAGAAATAAACTATAGCACGACAAGAGGTGGCCCGAGTATAGGTGTATGTGTTACTTGAAATGGCCTCCAAGCTTGGAGAAATGCTAACATCAGTAACGTGTCATATCGAAAACTTCCTCTCTAGAATGCAAGTGGTGTATACTCGCGAGTGTTCAGCAAGACAGTGCCGGTGTTGTGGCAGTGATACATGTTCTGTCATAAGCCACGTAATCAATAGACTGGACATAAATGAAAACCATGGCATTCAAACTACTGCTCAATCTTCGCACCTTTCCTCTAGATGGCTGCAGGTTACGTAATTAGCCGGTAGAAACTACCGCGATGTCCGCCCGCCCAGATGCGTTTGAGCGAGGGCCATGTCACCTTATCACTCAACTTAAATCTATCTATCTATCTATCTATCTATCTATCTATCTATCTATCTATCTATCTATCTATCTATCTATCTATCTATCTATCTATCTACCTATCTGTCTGTCTGTCTGTCTGTCTGTCTGTCTGTCTGTCCGTCCGTCCGTGCGGGCGCCTACGTCCCGGCGCTCTCCCGGTGGTATCCCTCACGTTATATCAAAAGTGGATGGTGGAGAATGAATATCATGCAGGCATGAGTGGTTTACCTCAACGTCGCTGTGATGATGTACTCGTCATGTGCGTGAGATTAACGATAATGCGATCTCATGTGGGTCATACCTATAAGTAATTGAGACATTGGGCTGGCGAATGCGGGCGCGTTTCACAGGTGCTTGCACGCAGATGCCTATATAGATCGATCATCAGGAAAACAGTAATGTAAGGTTTGAAAGTGAAATCAGTGTATGTTTTTTCGTGGCACTGGGTGCAAAATGTGGCGTCCTCGGCCTCTGTGGTCTGGTGGTTACGGCACGATGCTGCTCCGGACTTCGCGGGGTAGCATCTCGGCCGGGGCAGCTTCATTTCGAAGGAGGGGAAATGTTGCGGCTCGTGTACTATGCGAAGTCAGCGCACGTTAAACAACCTCAGGACGTCAAAATTTCCGAGCCTTCCACTATCGTGTCCCTCATAAGGAAATCGTGGTTTCTTGAACGCAAAACGTCATAAATCGAAATCCTTCAGATGACACTTTTGCTTCTATGGAGCGTTCCTGGGTATTTGGTGAAACTCGGTCGATAAGGTCGCGCCTGAAATATAGGGCTCATAAGGACGCGCAGCTACTATGACTGGATGCTAAGCAGTGATCAGTACCAGCAGCATCCTAAATGCGACTAGGTTGAGGGGAAAAATTTCGCAACTTTCTCTCGAGAACTTCCCGCGAAGCCTTTATGTGTTAGTCGTGCTCAGATTCTAATCGCAGCTAAGCTGCGGGATGGTGAAGCTAGCTTCAACTCTACAATCATTGCGATTTACATCTAAAGAAACGTTAGATACTGCTGCAAATTTAAATTGTGATATTTACCTAAAAATATTTCGCTCGCACGATTTGAATTTCGGCATTTTTCACTCAGACACCTGTTGACGCGAAGGAAGCTGGAAATATATTTGTAGCCTCCAATTAAGTGCGACAAGTGCCTACCGAAAAGTCGGGAGCGCCGTCTCCTTAGAGCGCCAGAAAAGAGGACAGTGGTGCGGCCCACCAGAAGGTGACACCGGACGCAAAAGGAGACCGAAAGAAAGCGCGCTGCGGTAAACATGATTAACTTTTCCGAAGAACATATAAGTGGGAGAAGCAGTGCGCAAATCACTGAACACGGTAAAACAAATCCGAAAACTAGGATACGTTAAAGAGAAGAAAAAGAAATGCCACAAATTTCGCAGCATCCTCACCCCGTACTTCACTCGTTGATACCCGCATAAAATTTTCTTGTATCTTCATTTCTAAGTAATTCAACAAACATATTTCCATCTCGTGCTCCGTTTCTTAACGCCTAAAAGTTCTGACGATTTGTTTAAGCGAATTTTGCCAGTATCTTGTTTCGCCAAGGATGTCTACGACAAAATGTTCGGCAAGTTCACCGAGAAAAGAAAGCATCCGCTAAATACGCAGTGAAAACAGGCACTGGTCAATGTGCTTGCAAAACTCCAAATTTCTTTTTTCCCACGGCAATGTTACTTTAAAAGATTGACGGTTTTTAAAGGGTAAATTCATGTCGTAGAAAAAATTATAAGACAGCCATAATTGATTCCGATATGAAGACATGGCGATATCATGGCAAATTGATATCCTCTGTACGCGCAGAGAGCAATACTCGTGCATGTTCTTCCATTTTACAGGTTGTCAGCTCTTCAGAAAATCTACTCATGTCACAAGACGTATTCACCCTTTATGTCTAAGGACGTACCGACAATTGTGCCCTGGACCGTTAATTGGATCGTTCTTGAGGAGGTGCATGAGCATGGACGACACCGTAGAGCCACGAAATTTATCCCCTTGAAGGAAATGTCCAAAACAATAAAAATTTGTCAACAACTGGGAAATTCGTTACTCTGTAAAAAAAGACCGCACGATAACTCAATAAAAGCACTGAAGCACTTAAGGTAACTATCAGAGTGCTATAAAGCATTTATGCAGATAGCCAGTGGGCACATTTTAAATATCAGTGGCTACAATAGAAGCGCACACGATTTTTGGACCCGGAATTCTATGAATAAATGTTCGTACCGCCATATATCCACTAAGCCTTGAAATGTAGTACAAAAAGGACGATCGCCAAGGGGAAGAATGACGGCGCCATCAGGGCTGGTCACATAGTCCGCCATTAGTAGCGACGATAACCCCCACTGTAAACATTTCTCGCTTGACGTTACATCCCCGTCCGTTTCATTTCTGTGGAAGTACTGGGAACTCCACAACGGGATTATGTGGAGCCGCTGTAACGTGCTGAAAGAGGATCCAGCAGCAAGACCAGCCATCGCTGCTGTGACCACGCCCTCATTACGCGCTACGCGGCATCTGCAGATCCTCCTGACTGCTCGATGAGACCCTAGGATTTTGTCCAATAGAGGCACCAGGATCATTAAAAAACTTCGTTTTTTAATGATCCTGGTGCCGCTATGGTACAGAACAGATGAGATCTAATAGTTCTGCTGCAGATGGGGCCATCCACCTCAACGGCCACTCCGCCTATGATGATTTACAAACGGTAAACGGAGTGGATGGGACTAACATAAAGAATTACGTGAACAAAATGACTAGTTGATTAGTTGCAAGTGCGCCTCCATGAAATTTCTACCTTTCTGTGCTCGGTTATCTTGAAAGGGTAGGCCCAAGGCTCACAGGATGGTTTACGTTAAGTAAATCAGTTACGTTTTCTTTTTTCTTTCCGGCCGCATAGACTACAGCGTCTGAAGCTCACAATAAAGCAGGTCTTGTTCTAAGATTACTGGTGATGTGTTAAACTTGTTCCTGCTTAAAGGCTGGTATACGCTGGAGCAAATTATCGAGGGGTACGGAGGTTGCACTGATGCAAAAACGCTTCGCATCAATGAAGAACGCCTGCAGCCTCCTAAAACCACCGCTTTGAGCGAATACTCAGTCACAAGCATGCGTGACAGCGCGAGGGGTCGCCGTATAATCACTTTGCTACATGCATTCAACCACTGACGTCTCGACGTGGTCATTGGACTTGCTTCGCTACCCTCACTTAGCTACAATTGACTGCCCGGGCGGTGTAGGCCAATATGATTTACCGTATCCAGCCACCACATCGGCGTCTTCAACTCCGATACCGCAACGGGCCGTCCTGCCTCACCTCGCAGGGGCACACAACAAACTCGGGTGATTAAATGCGTGCGCGAGCACGCTCACCTTACGCTTGTTCCTAGCGACCATCAATAATGAAACGGATATATACTACTCACCTTGTCATTAATGCTTTACTACTAGTACTACCACCACCACCACCACCACCACCAACAACAACAACAACAACAACAACAACAACAACAACAACAATAATAATAATAATAATAATAATAATAATAATAATAATAATAATCTATGTGTCTTCCCATTGCAAGAGTACAGAGAGAAAGGAATTGCACAAATATTTTCGTGACCATCATCGAGCTGTAGGCCCTATTATAAAACAGTGGCAACATGTGCGCCTTGTAGATAAAAGTACTAAAGTGCTTTAACAGCGTCCTCGACAAATATCGCCACGCAGCCGAAGCAGACGCCGGAGCCATGAGTCACACTGCTCTTCGGTGTCGACTTCCGCCACTGTATTGCGTGTTTCCCAACCGGATGGTTCCGATGTTTCTTTTATGCACGTAGACTATAGCTTTCTGTTGCTAGCCGCTCTATTTCCCCCTTCTACTTACGCCCGTGAGAGGTACGGCTGGCTAGTTTCCTCCAGCAAGTTTCGCGTGATGGTTATGGCTTCGTCACTACGCGAAGTAGCAGTAAATAGGAGTGTTTCATCAGTATACCCGGGAAAAATTGTGGGTGCCGTGAAATTTTTTGCTTATGCATATTCCATCTGAACAGCAAACAAGGAACATGGGGCACCGTTATGCTGCCCAGCGAGTAATGATGCATGCTTGCAAAGTTTACCGCCTTCATGCCCGTAATTTTAAAACACACCCCACACATTTCTGTGCCCCATCTAAAGAAAAATAAAATATACCGTATGTGGAGCTGCGGAGGCTTACTACTTACCGGGAACATTAGAATAACAAAAACCACACTACATTGCTGGACTCTCCTTAAACCGTTTCTGTGATGTCACGCTATCATAAACACTTGGGATCCGTGCGTTCGATGTAATGGTGATACAGTGCATTGGAATATCGTTTGTTCGCCTTCTTTATTTCGTGTTTCTCTAAAATAGTTGCTGCGTCAACGAAAAATTCACCCCACTGGTGCTGAGGCTCCTGTGTCGTTCTTTGGATAAGGAAGCTTAGCGTGGCACCAGCAAACTGGAATTTGAAGCTCTCCACGACAGGACGGTCTGGTTTAGTCGTTGTAGTTTCCCGAAATACAACATAAATGAAATTATAGGTTTTGTTAGGTATTGTTAAAAATCAAAGCTTCCAGAGCCCCTTTAACTAATTCCATGCAAGCTGTTTCGTTCCAGCGCAGCTTGCTTCGTTGCAGAAAAGCTCTCCACCAGCGTCATGCACGAGCGCCTTATCTTTTTTTTTTTTTGAAAAGGCAGCAGTATTTGGCATCAAATTTCCTCGCGTTGACGCATGCTTCCCACAACGCAGAAACGACGTCAGCTGCTGTTTCAAAGAGCACGGGCGGCGGACGGGAAATTGCAGTATAACGCAAGAGGACGCTGCACTCCTTCCATTTTGGTTTTTCATGCTTAATTTTGCTTTCCGATGCTCTCGCTGGGGTTGCTAGCTGAACGCTGAAGTATCTCAACGTTCTTATTGGCCTATCGACTTTCCTTCGCCCTATGCGACCGCCCTCCACTTCCATATTCTCCGTCAAGTGCTGCTTTAGAGGACAGCTGTACTGGAACGATACCTGGCAGCGATGGTTATGGTAGGGCACGAAAAATCACTTGTGCTTCGGCGAAAGGTGACCGCGGTTGTCGGTGCCTTAAAAAATATTCTGCCAAAAAGATGGCCACTGCTTGGACAGCCGTTTTTAAAGAGGTTCGTACGCCAGATTCAATGGCGTGTAATAGCATCACTTCTTGCCGTCACAACTTTCGCTGCCATTTACTGGGGTCTTCCGATCAAATGCGAAGGTGAGTTATATTTATCCTGCTTTGCATGCAGTTTTCTTTTTTCTTTTTTTTTTTGCATGACGACTAGACTGCAGTGACGAAGAGCGGAGTTTACACAAAGAATTTGTCTACAACTTTTCGGGAGCCACTGATCATGGCAAAAGCGAAGCAGGATGTGCATTGTATTGCATTCTACGGAGACCCCCTGGTGTTGTTGACGATGAGAGGTTTACAGATCTACTGTATGCGCTTACATCTTATGCTTGCACTTAAAAATCATGGGTAATAGCCTAGGTGTCATTGCTTGACACCTTTGGAGTGCATTTTTAGATAAAGCATATGCACAGAAATGCGTTCATTAAGAAAGTACCCACCAAATTTGTGCAATGTACGGAACGGCACCATAATGTACCAGAAATTCAGGAAACCTTTTTTTTTCAACTACAACGATGGCGAACTGTGCATACAGTACCTTAACAAACAGTAATACATGTACTAAAGGTTCATTCTATGAACATTTAAATAAATACAACCTGTTCGGCCGCTACACATTAGACTAATCAACTAAAGAATAACCGTCGTGGTTTGGTTGATTGCAAGGCATTATCTTACGCTTGTTCAATGTTGCGAAGCGAAGTGCGCATTACTACCGCCTATTTCTGCACGAGCCCCAAAACAGTATGGTCGTTGCCCTTTTAAAAATTCATGGAGTATATTTAATCATTTACTAACGCCCGTGAAGTACAAATACTGAAAGAAGAATTTATTGATTGATACACTTGGAATTACTAGTTGTAACATATGAACTGTTTGTTGCCACGATTTCGGTCGTTTTTATCGTGTCTTATACGGTGCTTTATTTTCATGTACAAATTAGGATGAAGTTTTCCTTTACGTGGTCTCTCTGTCACAGTGAAGCTTCAGTAGAAAAGACCCTGAATGCAAGCTCAATTCCTCTATGTATTCGCCTCGTACAGAAAAGTCATTCCCTCTCAGATTTGTTAGTCCCTAATCATTAGTTCGAGCAGTTCACCCTTGCAATCAACTGCAGGAAATTACAGTCTATGTCTAATAGAACCCTGGCCTCTTTGTAAAAATATACGCGCATTCTTCCTCTCGGTAGACAATAAAATCTAATGTAGGTTTTTATAATACTTTTTAGGACACTGGTAAGAGTCCGTTAATGTTGCATTACAAGCTATGTAAAGCACATAAAATTGAGGCAACGTAGCCTGAACTGCAATGTTACTAATGCTTAAGGCTCAGTAAACGCGGCACCGCTCGGCAAAGTGCACTGCTCGATTAATGACAAAATCAATTTTCATTTGGTATATACATATTGAGAATGGTAAGAAAGGTATTATAGGTTACACACTGCAATATAGCATGACAGATCTCACGGTCTAAATACAAGAATAGCACATATCCGGGCAGTTTGAATAAAACTTCCATGCACAATTGCTTTTCATTGTTTGCAAAGTTCACCATTAGTAGCCTGTAGAACGTCCAAAATGCATCAACTCGAGCAAGAAAAGAGTAGCATATTTGAGGCCATTGCCAGTTTATATAATTAAAAACAAGAAATTGATTATTAAATTGCTCACGAAATTCTAATGACTAACCTCAGAATGAACCCTAAGACAAAAGCACAAAGAACAAGCGTCTAGAGAAAATCATTTATATCTACAGTATTAAAGGACGGGCGCGTATTGTTGCAAGAGAATGATGTTGAAATTTTTTATTCTAGCGCAGGTGGTAGTGGTCTCCCGCAGGTAATGACTCGCCCGCATTGCAGAGACTCCAATCCAAAATGAAGACGAATTTGATGTTTTGTGTGAAGCACAGCGTAAAATTTCTGGTTAGCACTAAAACGCCCCATAGATGGGTGAATATGCCTGATACGATAACAATAATTTATTTTCACGTGGAGTGCATCTTCTTTCTACAACCAGTAACCAACCCTTCTTTCAATCTCAGCATTGTCCTTTTTTTTTCCTTTTTCTCTCTCACACACCAACAGAAGTGTCTCTCCTCCCACCAAACACCATCACCCGGGTGTACAGTTCATCGTCACGTACCCGAATTTCGTGGACTCGAGCTATTGCCACGTGGACCAACGAAATCGTATACCACGTTGAAGTTTGTGTGGTGGCTGAGTCGTGCGATGCAGGGTCGAGCTTCGACCACTGTGCGACTCATAGCGTACATGATCCCTGGCTCGACATCAACAGCACACTTGACACCACGTATTGCGTAAGGGTGACTGCAACTGCGCGTTGCCATGAGAGAGTCGTGGCCAGCACGCCGGCAATCGAAGAAATTCGAACGCCTGAGCATGGTGAGGTTTTTTTATTCCTCAAGTACAAGGAAATCAGTCACACTGCAGTGCCATCTTATGTTCTATAGGGTCTGTATCGTACCCCACGTTACTGGGTGTTGTTCCGTGTTCCTTTCTGACTGGTGAAATCTGCCTGTCAAGGCAAAATTTCCAACCAGGGGTTGATAGTTAGGGGTGATGATTGGTAAATTCTGCCTCTCAAAGGGAAATTGACCAATCATGCAGGAAGAACACGGAATCAATGATACAGGACCGACTCACAATCCTTTGTACTGCTTATCCTCCTTCTTTATAGGTAGTCAGTTTCTTAGGGGCAAAAGCTAATTCCATGATTGTACTGGATAGCCCATGCTGTCATTAGGGTCCTGTGCAGATGCGAACAAATGTTTTCGGTTAGCATAGGAAGGCCATTTATTTTTCTAACAATTTTAATAAATGTTCAATGGTCATATCCTCATAATTGCAGATTAGCTCATAAGTTTCGTCAAGCATTAACAATGTCCTCGTGCTGCTTACACGAACGCAACCGTCTCATTTTTTTTATTGTCGTGATCACCATCTCAACCTTTTATTTTAAAGTGAGCCACGGCGGCTCCATTTCGATGGAGGCGAAATGTTGAGGCCCGTGTGGTGTGCGGGCCTCAATATTTTGCCTTCATCGAAATTCAGCCGCCCCAGCCAAGATTTGATCCCGCGACCTTCGGATCAACAGCCGAGGGCCATAACCACTAGACCACCCTGGCGGGGCTCGTGCGCACTACGACCGAGAGATCAGTGACGCACAGAGTGAGCGCGCATAATCCGATGCGACGATAGATATGGTCACGCGTTACCGACGCCTTTATCAGCCCATACTATCCTCATTATTCTCGTTTTGCTTGTAAAATGGCATTACGCGGTCCTCAAGAACAAATGGTATTCCTAAGATTACTTCTATTTGAATGGAAGTCCGGCGCTAAGATCAAATGACATGTGTGTATCTGGCTAAGTTTAGTACTTTAGCTCTGGTTGATATTCGAATCCACCGAACGTTAATATCGCAGGTTGCAAAATTGTTCAATTCAGTGCAAAGCGACAGTTTTCTTAGCGAAAGGGAGCATAGGAGATAGGCTTTAGACCCGCAGCACGGAGGACGTCTGTATGAAAATACTCGATGGCAGTACCGTGCATTAAAAGAAATCTATTGGGCCCCTTTAGACAGGATATATCATCGAATACACGCGTATTTGTGTGATATGACGTTATATAATATACCAGGATGGTTTGCCGAGGTGCATACACATGCATCGTGGCATAAAGGAGCTCCTGCCTTGAAGAAGCTAGTGTTTTCGGTGGTGTTGTACGTTAGAGAGATGCCCGCGTCGCTACACGCGCTGTCCCATTCTACACCTAAAGCTTTAAGCGTAATGCTTGAAAGTTGCCGCAAAGTTCATGTAACGTTATAAAAAAGCGCACCTTGAACCTCAGTAAATCGTCCTATATTTCGATGATTTCAGTCGTCCATTGAGTTCCAGTGTACGCTGTTGACCTCTCGGGCTGCCTGAATGGTAGAAAGGGTGCGGCGCCCTGCTGCTTCATCGAAAGCTCAGCCGCAGTAGTCGCGCTTCAAATGCCGGTGGGAAACGCTAGATGTTGTATTGTACGTCATGAACGCATGCTAAGGAAACCTAGCT
>JABSTT010004920.1:0-21310 GCA_013339685.2 Hyalomma asiaticum
AGAGCCCCAGGTGGTCGAAATTTCCGGAGCCCTCCACTACGGCGTCTCTCATAATCAGAGCTGGCTTTGGGACGTTTAAACCCCACAAATCAATTGAATCTATTTTTTATCGCTATGCATTTGTAATATTATATGTTCTAACTTTTTTCCGTTGAAATTATATATGCCCACTCCTTCTTAAGGCCTTGTACCGATGCTAGCAGACTCAAAAAAAGTCAAATAACCTTCATCATAGCCTTAAGAATTTTAACATGTGTGTAATCATAAGCGTATCCATTTTGATGCTTCATGAAAACCACGCAGCGCATTAAAGGTGCCGTCCAGTACCGAGCCACCAAAACTAAGAATTATTTCCTACGACAATATTAGCCAGAATTTAAAAAGCGTAATTTCCAGGAGTCTTTTTCTTAGTGATATGTACTGACTGCATCAAAAAAATGATCTATTGCTTTAATTACGTACGTTCTTCTTCTTGCTCACCATCATGATCATATTTTTTATCCACTCAAGGACGAAGGCCTTTACCGGCGCTCTCCATTCTTTCCTGTCCTGCGCAAGGTAGATTCGTTTGATGCCTACAAATTTGTTAATTTCGTTCCGCATCTTACTCTCTGCGGTCCAGGGCTTCGCATACCCTATCTTGGTATCCATTCAGTCGTTCTAACTGTCCATCGTTTGTCTAGCCTTTTCGTCATGTCGCCTGCCCATGTCCATTTTTAATAACATCGACTGTTATGTCTGTTATCCCTGTCTTCCCTGACCACCTCGGTTGTCTTCCTACCTCTTATGAAAACGCCTATCACGTTTCGTTCCATCGCCCGCTATGTGCTCGTTAACCTCTCCAGCCTCGTTCTAATTTTCCAAGTTTTTGCCCCGGATGTCAGAACTGGAAAAATGTGCTGATCACATACTTTCTGTTTCAGTGATAATGGTAGGTTTCCGTTCATGAGTTCTGAATGTCTGCCGTACGCGCGCCATGCAATGTTTATTATACGGGGAATTGTTTTAGACGGATGTGTTTTTCAGTGAATAGGTGTGTTGATATATGTATTATTGTGCGACTTTTGAGGTTTCATTTTCAGTGGTGAAGACACTTTTTTTTCTGCTTGAAATTCAACTGGCAGGAATTCCATTTTTTCACAAAATCTCTGAGCTTGATGCGGTGGAAGAAATTTTCGCTGTAAAATAAATTCCTGGGAAGCCTCTCTTATGTTCTTTGAAACGTATGTCCTAGACATTTGCTGACGCAACTTAGCCATAACAGGTATATTCGAGCTGCACGTAACGAAATAATAACTAGCCTAGACTTTCGCAAATCATCGTGAATTGCTGTAAAACTTAAAATTTGGTATGCGGACGCTAATGCTTGAAAGTCCACATTTCCAATCGTATACACTTCGGCGATATTTAACACTGTACAATATTATATGGTACGTGTGATCGCAAAGATTATGATCTTCTTTTTGTTTCCAGCTGAAACTAGCTTTTTGGAGCGAGTGGACAAAAGATTATTTATATATTTATTTATTTATTTATTTTTACATACTTCAGCCCAATTGGGCTATTGCAGGAGTTGATTTTACACATTTTTATATACAGACAAAATTATACCACACTGTAATACACATTTCTGCATACAAAAAAGAAAATGAAATACAACACTGTAAAAAGCACACAAATAAAAAGAACAATAATCCGATAGGCATTATGAGACATGGCTACGACCTGAACATTGACCTAAGAAATATAAAGGGAAGCGTGTAAGGGCACCTGGTAATGAATTCCATTTTTCAATAGTTTGCAGAAAGAAGCTGAACTGGAACTGCTTAGTGCGTAGTTTAAATGGTCCAAGGTTGAGCTTGTGGCTATTTTGTGTAGGTTGCATTTTAGCAGGAGTTAGATAGTTGTTAGTTAATGAGTGGCGTGCAATGTTAAAAAGGATGTGCAGAAATTTCAGGCATTCGAGATCGCGTCGCTCGGACACAGGTTTTAAACTTAGCCCAGCAAGATGATAGGAAGGTGAGAAGTTACAATCATAGCGACGAAAAATAAAACGGATTGTTTTCTTTTGAAGAGATTTCAGTGTGCTAATGTCCGAAACTTTCTAAGAGTTCCATATGGGGCAGGCATATTCAAGAATGGGGCGGATGAGCGATTTGCATGCGAGTCATTTTGTTTCGCGTGGAGCACCTTTCAATGTAGTATACAAGCATCCCAATTTCGTTAAAGCTTTATTGCATGTGTAGTGAAGAAAATTGGGGGACCCTTAAGCTTCGCATTTAAGAGTTCAACGCGAAATCGAAATGCGGCCCCTAGTGTGCATTTCAACCACTCAGTGCATACTTATTAATGTGTGTTGTTACACACGCACGCACGCGCGCTCGCGCGCGAGAAGTATCTATAGTAATGGAAGAGGTTTTCGATCTATTTAACAGCACTTTTATATTAACTTCATGAAAATCTTGTACAGTGATGTAGTCACATGCTCCTGTATTATAACCTGCGCGTAGGCGTGACACCTTTATTCGTAAATGGTCACATTCTGTCGTCCTTCGTGCGTTAACTATACGGCAGCTGTTCGATTTGTTATTCTGGAGGCCTCTTCCGGCCAACCGCAACAAGCATCCCCTTATGGTCAGTGAAGTGGCAACTGTAGTACATCACTTCTTTAATGGTGTCGTGAGAATGAAATGCTAAAAAAGTGGATGCAGAGCATCGGACGAGACCGCATATAAGCTCTGCTGTAGTCACATGGCCTGCGAGATGGCGAGCGCACTCGCCGTCTCGGAGGCCATGGTAGTCGAGACATTGCTTGATATGTCTTCCGCTAGATGGACATAGTTGTCCATTTTTGGAGCTGTTATTTTTCGCTCATGGACGATGCTTTGCTCACAAGAGATGCGTGGAGATGCCGACACCGGCGGTGGTATTTCTGCGGAACGAGCTCTCTAACGCTATCGCGTTAATATGCCTACACCAGGATATTGTAGGTGTGAAAGAGAGGCCTAGGTACTCGTATTCAGAGACCCGCTCCAGGGAAGAGCCGTTAAATGAATAATTTAAACAAGGAAGTAGAGTTGCCTTACAGAAAGAGAGAGTGACTGTTTTAACAAAGTTTATGTTCATTTCCCGTTTGTCGAACCATCTGCAAAATTGTGTAAAAGAATCATTCAGTGTAAAGTCGTCAACACTCGTATAATTTTGTGATGGAGTACGCAGTCGTCAACATAAAGGCGAATTACAACAGACACGTAGTTGGCTAAGTCGTTGATGTACCATAACAACAAAAGTGGTTTCACGACTGAGTCCTGGGAAACTCCGGACGACACATTCGCTGTAGATGAGCTGGTGTAATTTAACGATACACACTGGGACCTGCTATTTAAAAAGCCGGAAATTGAGTCAACTAAGGAGGAATTATGAAGTATAGCACTTAGTTTATGGAGAAGGTCAGAATGTACAACAGTGTCAAATGCCTTTGAAAAGTCGATAAAAATTGCATCAATTTTGTATTCATAGTCTAGGGCGTGTAAAGTACTATACGAAAATTGTGAATTTCGAACTGTGAAAACCAAATCAATACTTATGTTTAGAAGAGGCCTACATGATATCGCGCTTAGGCATTTCGTTAAAATGTACTCAACAATGATTACGCTCGCATTCGGCGCTAAAGCTGCCGCCTATCTCGCAGGCAAGATATGTTCGACATTGGATTAATTAAAAGAAGTGCGTAATTACTCTAGTTCTATGCAGATACTGCAAGACAGTGTAGCGGAAATTCATTGATATTACTATAATAAAAGCGTGCTTTATTTTGTGACATAGTACTTGCCGAAGAAGAAAGGATAGAGAAAGGATGGAAAGAAAATTGCAAATTACCGTGATATTTCAGCAGTTTTTTTACCTCAAAAGTTGAGATGATTTTTGAAAAATGGTAGAAAATGGAACAAAGAATCCTCTGTGATTCATGAGCATTACGACAACTGTCGCTGCTTAAAAGTACGACACCTGATGCTGAAGAAAGTGTCAGTGTACGAACTGTTATGATATCTGTGTAGAGACGATCTCAAAGGGAAAAAAAACCGACTTTGTCTCAAGGGGTGGATAGGGATTTCGAAAGAAGAAAAGCCGCGTTCACGTGTCGTATTTACGGAGGCTAAACCCTTATATGTGTAATTAGAAGGCGTCCTTGAATAAATTCGGCGTGGAAAAGAACGGCGCAATCTGATATATAAGAAATAGAATCTAAAGGAGGCCGGACGCGTAAAATGCTTGCCAGTCGTGTATGAAAGACGATAGGTGATTATGAAAACAGATTAATAATAAATGAGTTGTTTTACGTGAATAATTGACCCCAGCACACCCGAACAAACGACCTTACATTACTGATACCTCGGCCCCAACAAAAGGATTTAGAGGACTGGAAAGCTGCTGCTTGGTGTGCTGTACACCAATTTTATTGGACTGCTTTCCGGGGGTTTGACATCAGTCCCGCCATCGAAGCACAAACAATCAGGAATCTGTGCAGATTACGCAGGGGCTGTTTTGGGCCGCTTCTTGAATGGCACGAGTACCGAGTGACACTGGTTCCTTGCGCAAAACTTCCGCGCTTCCTCCTGCGGCTACCGAGGATGAACTTAAATGAAGAATTAAAAGCAGTTGTGACTAAAAGTGGACATATGCTTTGCATGCGACAGCTGTGATACCGGAGCCTAGACATTTCATACTAAAAGGCGATGAGCCATCATGATAATGGATTACAATTAATTAATGTACTTCCTATTCAAAGTACGACGACACTTCGCTGCACCGCGTGAGGATGTGGGGGAATGAATCGAACGCGGGACAAGAAAGATACGAAGAATCTCGTATGGCTAATACGCGCATAGTGGCCAGGGAAGGACCCTCCCGTATCACACCTACGCCGAGTATCGAGTTTCTCTTATTACGCACCAACTCAAGAATTGGTTTCGAAAACCGAATCTAGTATAGCACCTGTATGCATTTGTATGTATAGCATTTGTATGTATGCATTTGTATGTATAGCACCTGTATGTATTTTTTTTGCGCAAGAAATGTCTGTGGAGGTCGGGGAACGATTTCTGTTCAACCAGTCAATAAACTTTACTAACAAGTGTCCAATGACCATTGCTAACACATACTTACTGAAGAATCGTGCTTCTACAACGCGTACATTTAACGCTCGGGGAAAACGCTGCTCTTGTCTACACTTAAGGAAGGAGAGCGTGCACGCCGACCAACGCACTTTATCAAGATAAAAGTTGATCTCGCAAGAAAAAGTGGACGAATGAACCGTGTTGTTTTGGTTTTCTTTGTGTAATACAATTCTCTTACCTATATTTTCACGGCAACTGACGACAGTGCTTCAGGTTATCTAATTATTCTACCTAATCAATTGTGACAATTGAAATAAATGTGGTAGCTGTGTATAAATGTGGCAATGATGCGAAAAGCACGAGCTCCCACAAAGACTGTTGAAATCCAAATACTGACTGAAAGACCACATTAAAAGTGACCACTCTCGAATCGGTTGCGTAGTAGAGTATGTTTAAAATTGCAGCGCTGTTCTCTCTTCATTGAACAACTTTGGAATGCCCTAAGATTTCCAATGCGCAAAGAAACCAAAGTACCAGCAATGTGCGGCCTCTGCTTCTCCTTCTGGGTCTTCCGTATTAGAAAATAGTTCCTTGTGCGTTGTGGATGAGTTCCGATTGCCACATTGAATAGTTTCACTCGTTATTTCAGAATAACGGAGGAAACCTGTGGTCAGCTTCTCCTATTAGCAGGTGCGCAAAAGTTCGGGTGCCTTCTTGGTAGCCAAACACGCGAGAGAGAGGGAACGGAGGTGTAGTGACCAGCTTTGAAGGCGCGAAGTAGTACACATGAATTACGATTATTGCATCAGAGGTTGGGAGTAGATGCTTTGACCTAATAATAATAATAATAATAATAATAATAACCCACAGTTTCGCCAAATTGGCAAGGTCATTCTTGCAATACCAGCACACTGGAGCTCAACGACGTTAGGCGAGGTAAGTCTTTTACAGCCTATGTGCGTCGGCCTTGTCCTCCCCGACTGCTGTAAATTGTCCGGTGGTGACCCTGTAGCACGCCTCGTGCGCAGGTTTACGCTGTACGCGCTTGTGAACAGGCATACATGCGCGCATCTACTTCAGCTGGATGAAAGGCGACATCATTGTAGCGTTGACCATTGCATACTGCTCTCTCGAAGAGACGCCTTCGCTGACTCACGCGACCGATGGCTTCCCCTACAGGAGGAGGTGCTGCGTGTGAACCAGCCGGCGACAACTTTGCGCTATCTCGTACAAATGTCTAAATGAGGTAGCTGAGAGAGCACTGCTATTTTGACACCACTAAATGCTAGATTGAAAATGCTGGCAACTTTTGTTGCTTGCAAGGATCCGCTCGTTCGGAGACCGAGATATCATCGGTTGGACTCGCTGATCGGACAACTAGTAAATATCGTTACGACTACACTATGCAATAAGGCATTCGCAGACCACCAACTCAGAAGCACGAGGTGCGCCAACCGGCATTTTGGATGAAGACGAAGTTGCTGCGGCTGCTCCAGTAGTCTCTTTAGTATTCTCTGTGGAATACAGATCTAGTTCTGCCTTTCCGCATTGTGGTCCCGTGCCAGTTTATTCTGCGTCGCGACAATATCTTCAAGACTGTTCTTGATAGAAATATCTGTTCATATCTGCGCACTTTGTATAGACAGAGCATGAAGGCTGCGTATATCAGCGACGGGCGACGCTGACGGTGAAAACAACCTTCCAGTGGTCATATAATATTTATCGTAATAATAATAACAACAATTGTAGCCGTAAATACCTAATATATTGCATCGATGAACTAATCGCAAAATACGATTTAGAACAGGGAATGTCGCAGGAGCCAACGTTTCGACAAGCGGACTTGTCTTCGTCGGGGCGGCAAATATATTGCATATTTTATATTGCAAATATATTGCAAATGCAAATATATTGCATTTTATAGATCAATACACAGCGTCCACTGACGCAATCATTTTCCTAAATGAAAAGTCAAAGCAAAACGAACTAAAATAATGAAGGCAAGCGTAGTTGGTTGATCTTTGTGGGGGCACATCTGCTACGAAAAAACTTTATGCTAGGCAGTAGTGCAGGCTTGAAGAATAAAACAGACGCAAAACACGAAAAAAAACAGCCAGGGGACAAAAAACAGCGTCAACTCACAACCAAATAAATCGTGAAATGCATCGACATATATACACAGCCACGCGCCTGCTCTGCGAGGTACCAAGTATCAAGTCGTAACAGATCAGTCATTTCCGTGCACGTGTCAGCGCAGAAATCTTCTGAAATTCCTCATTAAGCTGACCTACGTAAAATGCATGTAGCATTTCTTGTTCCGTGGTTGCGGTTCTATTGTCCCCTGGCTATTTTTTACCTGGTTTTCGTCTGTTGTATTTTTGAAACAAAATAAAAGCTTCAGCACACAGAAGAAAGATATTCAGTGATGAGACGCGGAACTCGTATGAGTCTTGAAACGCGGGGCTCAATGACTACATCGCAGTCGCATCAGACCTCTTCGTCTGGCAGGAAAACCCGCCCTTAAACCAAGATGGGAGCGTGCGGCGGTTGGAGTGTGGACCCGGCTCTTTCGTCACAAGTTCTGAGATCAGATGCAACTCATTGACATGGCCTTCTTGGCTGTTAACGTGAAACTGTATTCGTGTTAATGTGTTCAATAGACTGTGGTCGCGTTTCATCTGTGTAACCTGGTATCTGACAAATGTAAAGCTGTTTGATAGAAGTGTGTACAAAGTCCCCGAGAAGGTCATTTCTCGCTTTGCTTTCTCTTACACACTGTTTTCGACATGTAGTGAAGCTCTCTACAGATTTATGACACGAACGGCGGTGAGTCCACGCAGCTGGTGCTATTCCCTTTTATTAAGCCAAAAATTGCTTTGTAGAACTGAAGTAAACTTAGGCCTGTTGCATTATAACGTGGAGCGGTACATGTTGCCTTGTTTTAAAGGAGTCTGAATCTAGGCTTTCCCGTCCCTACTGCACTAAATCATACTAAATTACCTTGCAACCGAACCATTACCTGTTCGTGGCCGCGTGCACCTTGGTATCTTACTAAGGCACCTGATTTATTCATTTCTGGTGTTTTACGTCCCAAAACGACGATATGTATGACAAAAATGTGTAAAACATAACCCAAAACATCCTTGGTACACACGTGACATAATCCACTACATACGACGCATTAAGCGCATGCGCAGCGGTAACCGTCTCGATCCACTGCTTCTTTCACTCAAGTCTGAGCTAAAGGCAAAAATGGCAGAAGCTAAGCAATTTTATTACAACACGACGTTAACAACATTCATGAAGGATAACCCGTCGAAATTCTGGAAATCAGTACTTCCCTCTTCTCATGACTCAGCAGCATTCATTATCAACGATAAAACTTGCACTTATCCTGTTGCCATTTCAGAAGGCTTTAACAACTTCTTTCACTCTGTCTTTAGCCAAGATAATGGTTCTTGTCCTTCTTTCACTCGTAGCTCGGCAGATGTCTGCCCGACCTCGTGGTAACCTATGCAGGGGTTCATAACCTGTTGCTAAAAATTGACACTTCGAAGAGCGCGGGGCCTGATGCCATACCTAACATGTTCTTGAAGATGTACTCTGAATGGAATGCCCACTATCTGACACTAATTTTCAATAAATCCCTTGACACGTCAACCGTGCCCAAAGCTTGGAAAGTTGCCAGAGTGGTCCCAGTATTTAATTCCGGTGATAAAAAACTTGTAGCAAATTATAGACCAATATCTCTTATCTCCACTTGTTGTAAACTTCTTGAACATATTATTCATAAGCACATTGTTGAATATTTAAATTGTCAAAATCTTATTTCACAGAGCCAGCATGGCTTTCACTTTGGTTTTATCACTGTCACGCAACTCATTCAGTTTACGCACGACATAGCTTCTGCTCTCAATAACCACGATCAACTGGACGCTATCTTCATCGACTACTCAAAAGCATTTGACATGGTCTGCCATAAAAAACTTCTGTTTAAACTGCGAGTCATACTAAATGGGTCTAAATTATTAGACTGGATAGCTGACTATTTGCACTTGAGGTCCCAGTTCGTAGCTTTCAACAGCGCGCAGTCTTCATCAGTGACAGTCACATCAGGTGTGCCTCAGGGATCAGTGCTTGGACCTTTGTTATTTGTCATCTACATTAATGATGTAGTAAATGTGATTAAACACACTGTCGTCAAGTTGCGCCTATATGCCGATGACTGTGTCCTTTACCGCACTGTTGATAAAACTAATGATCAGCAAGAACTAAACCATGTTTTCTCAATGTTCTGCGAATGGAGCAATGCGTGGCAAATGAAAATTAATTTTACCAAAACGGTCGCCATGACTTTCGGTAACAAAAAGAAGCCGCTGAATTATTCTTATGGTGCTAATGGTAGTTTCTTGTCCCATGTAAGTGAATTCAAATACTTGGGTGTTATTTTTTCACATAACCTTAAATGGCATGCCCATATTAACCACATCTCTGCAAAAGCACTCCGAAAGCTTGGCTGCCTCAAGCGAACTTTAAAACATGCAACCAAGGAATGTAAGCTTACTGCTTACAAATCACTAGTACGTCCGATACTAGAATACGCTTCAGCTGTATGGTCCCCTCACCTCACATGTGACATAGAGGATCTAGAATCAATTCAGAAAAAAAGCAATCAGATTCATCTACGGTCGTTATGATCATAGCTTCTCACCTTCATCACATGCACAAATCTTAATATTGCAGGCTTTAGAGCATAGACGCACACGTGAACGGATAATTTTGCTGCACAAGATCGCCCATACGTCATCCGGTGCTGAGGTGCCCTTCTCTTTTATATCCACTAATGCTCGTACTACTAGACACACCCACAGACTGAACATTATTCCTTTCAGGGCACACATTGACTGCTTTAAATTTTCGTTTTTTCCGCACACAGTTGAACTCTGGAGCAACTTGGATGGCTCGCTTCGTGCATTACCTTGTGAAGAGTTGGTTGAGCAACTACCTAACCATATCACCTTTTAATCTGTTTTGTATGATATTAGTGCTCTTCTCTTTCTTTGTTTGCACCAGCATCTGCACCCTGACGTGATTAGTGACCTTGTTGAGCACATATGTAGGCATTGAATATTTCTATGTTGTGCACAGTCTTAGCGTCCTTTTTTCCTTTTTTTTCCTTTTGTTGTTGTTGTCGTTTGTACTAAAATCATGTAACCCACTCCTGCTATGTCGTCGTCTGCTACGATATTTATGATGCCTGGCGTAGGCTTGGGTGTGATGCACGGCATATCACTACGCGATAACTTCGGTTAGGTTAACATTCCAGCCACAATACGCACCTCAAGGGACGAAGCGGCCTTTTGCTGAGACTCTGACGTCCAATTAAAAAGAAACTAATTGTCAAATGCGCGAGTGCAGTCGAGGTGACATTGCACTGCATTAGCACAGGCTTTCGCGTGCATTTTAGGCGCTTGCATTCCGTCCTAAGTATTTGCCATAGCGAAACCTTTTCATTTTCTTTTACGGACAGTGAATGTCTATTAAACTCAATTTATTTCTCAGTTCTGCGCAAAATCACACATATCTTGTATGTGCGGATATGTTGAAGCAATATGTTTTCAGTAAATAAGCCTATAATGTACAGCGGAAGCTGCATTTGGGTGAGCGTTCCTATTGGGAAATAATAAAGACCACTGCAGCTAGAGAAGCTGTAAACGACATAAGGAGTTCGTGAATGGCTGACTGGAGCCTACTGTTCAACTTCCATTCCAATAGTGTGCGACAGAATTTTGTCCGTTCCCTTATGGTGGTACATGTGCGACCAATGCTGCAACGGCAACACAGCTTGTACGCCTTATTGGGAGACGCAACAAAAACAAGCTAAAAAATATTGACCATACACCGCACCGATTGTGGCATCAAGCACCATTCACGCAACTCTTCATTCTTCATCCAATCGCAAGCATTTGCATGCATAAGTTATTTTGCTGCAAATACCCAATAGGCACCTCTAATAACTCCAACAACAAGCTTACTGGACAAGTGCTAGTGGCAAGATTGTCCAATGCGCAAAAGAGAATTGCAACAGCAACCTCAAGGCTGTGAGCCTTGTACATACGCGAAAATCATCAGCCAGCTTACATGGCCATAATTTCTTTTTTTAGTATCACCTACGGCACCCAAATACCCGCCGCGGTTGCCCGTTCCAGCGCCACCATGTTGCTCGTAAGAGTGCTCCGGACCACTCTTAGGATTTCCGCTTAGCTGCGCTGTTTTGGCGACCATTTTTGCTTCGTGAATCCACTTACGAGCCTTTTTCGCCTACGTCGCAAATGCATCACTATCGCTGATATATTAATCGGCAACCCCAGCGCTCGCTATAGCAGCGGCCGATGTGGGAACCACGTCCTCTTACGACGTTTTCTTCGCTTCGTGAATCCACTTACGCAGAAAAATTTCTCTTACGCGAAAATTTTCTCGTAAGTGAGTTTTGTGAATCCGGCCCCTGGAGTTCTTTAACGTGCACTGACATCACATAGTACACGAGCCCCAACATTTCGCCTCCGTCGAAATGCAGTTGCCGTCATTGGGATTCGATGCAGTAGCCGTTGGATCCGCAGCCTAGTGCCTTAGCCGCCAGACCACCATAGTGGGGTCTCACTTAGACCAGTGCGTCTATCATGGCAGTAGCCACATAAATAGATCAATGCTGACCAAAACGCATAGACATATTATCGCAATGCGGCTTTGCGTCTATATCGCGATACTCGCCTAATTTTTTCTGCTCTAATATGCTATTAACATAATTATTTCAGATATAACTGCCCACAGTGCGTAGGGTGACGTTTGGTTGATGTGGTTCTTTTAATGTCGAGTTATTGAATGTCTTCATCACGTGTAGCCCATTGCTGAAACATGTTTTATGCTTACATAATTGGAACACACCAATTCTTTGTTTCTTCTTTTTGTGTGCAGGTGGAAACTCAGTTGAGCAGCTGCTAAGAGATGAATTATGTCATAAATAAAATTAACGCATTTTTGCCAACGTGCATAGCGACGAAATCTCATCCGTTTTCGATGTGTTTAGTGATGTTTTTGGAGCATATAAAGTAGCAATACAAAAATTTTCAAAATTGAATGTAAATTTATATGCGATCATTGTGGCACAACACAAAACGGTATGTGTTCCTACTATGTCTCTTTTGAAGTCCTTCCCTCAGAACGGTTCCTTTTAGGGCTTCACATTTTTTTAGTAATTATGGGGGTTCAGGGAGGCAGAGATAACAAAAAATCGCATGGTATGCGCTGAAGCAACAGTGCCATGGAAAAGGATGGTACTCAAAAGCTTTAAGGCCAGGAACCATTAAAGCAGCCTCCTGAATAAGCCCTGTAAAGAAACAGCTTCCTGCTACCGTGCACAACTCGCGTTCTTGTGAGCCGTACAAAAGGCATTGCGAAAAACAACGGAGCGCAGTCACGCCACGGGGCGGGCAATTTCACCGCGCCATCTCTGCGCTGATGTGCGTAGGCAAGAAAACGTTCTCCGGGTGTTGTGTTGCTTCACTTGTTGTGTGTCATCTAGAGCACTCCCCTTGCCTGGGCGTTCCTTACGCAGCTGGCGTGCTTTATTATGTTGTTTTGCACAAACGTCGCGAGGCCCTGGCAAACGAGTGTATCGATTCTCTTAAGCCAAATACGCATCGCAGAGAAAACGGGAATCGAATTGCGGCATCCTATGCAGTACGTCGCAAACTTCAATCGCACGCGGTCGGTTCTTGTGTTCTTTGTTAAGCAGACATTGGTGTTCACCTTTATCCTCTCATTTGCCTGGACCATGCTTGCCTTCGTAGGTTGTCCTAATGGTTTGATTCTACCAGAATTGATAACTGATATCCTGTTTATGTGTTGTACGGGCAACAAGTTTAATAGTTGGTTTGAATGAGTGTTCATGTTCATGTTTCCTAGTACAAAAAAGACGGCACAATTTTAAACCGAAAGAACTTCGATATTTTCTGTTCAATCACCGTTTCGGGAATCATACGCTCATTGCGAGGGCCAAACAGGCTCTTACAAGAACTGGCATTTGAGCGATTTGGTTATGATTCATATAAAAACTGCGCAAAAACACATGACTGCAGAAGGACAAAGGACGCGCGCTGGCCAGAGCCCGTCTTCTGTACGTGATTCGTACCGTGTTTTCGCGCTGTTTTCTTATGAATAGGGATCGTAGAGCCGGTATAAAAGCTGACATTCGTTGCGCAAGAGAAACGGACAAGTTCATGTCAGGATGTGCTCTTTACGTTGTTTTCCTTGTCAGCAGTTTCAAATACTGTAAGTTAGGTTTGATTTGCAAAATTTTTTAAGATAGAGGCCCGAAGAAAAGATTCGGGAACCACCGCAACTTAATAATAAAAGAGATTTGATAAAACGTTTTACTAAGGTCCGTCTTCCGCAGAACTACCTGGAGTAGTGAAAGAATATTTTCACCTTGCTGTACATATCTTGTGCAAAAATAACACGCTCTTTACAGTGAACGCGATCTAGCAAAGATTGTGTGTTGGAAGCTTATGATTGAGTCTGGCCGAGCACTAGACCAGTCAGGGATTGATTCCGGTACTATGCTGCGAGAGAACCGCAGCACGATAGTCAGCAAAACAAGCAGTTGTTGACAAAGAAAGCTTTGCTATTTAAAGGAGTAGCCGTTACCAGATCCTACTACGTGGAGTTCTACGTATCTCAGGATTCCGGCACTATGCCTCAGCGCTTCAGTCGAGCGGCGCGACCTACGTGCGGGTCTCCCCATTCGGACGAGGCGTTAGGAGATACGTTCTGATCAATGAACGCCACGTACGAGTCCTCCGCAAGGGCCACGGCAAACCACTTCTCCACCCCAGCAAATAAATGCATGTCTCGCTACTCGCTTACGGGGATGACGGTATGGGCACCTAGCATAACTATGCAAGTGTAATGCTATAATTGCTGAAAAAATGTAACACGCGGACTTTCAACGCCTTGGGGGAATGGTAAATGAAGTAATTCTTCGCATTGACGCATCGAGCTTGCGGCTGTTCATAAAAGCATGATTTCATGTGATACCCAGCTCCTTCAAAGCGCGAGCCTTACTTACATCGCTTGAAGTGTAGCCTACCATGTCTAGGCACTCCAGTAAGCGCGTGCACATCTCTCGTGGGTGCACAATTCTGAATGTGCACCCATGAATGCCAACATTTATTTTAATGTCCTACAACTTGCGTCAGCGCGCAGTGACGTTACCGTGCGTAGTATTCAGGGGGTGTTCACTGGAATTCCGTCGAATTTTCATTTCTAGCATTGATCAGCCTGATACACGTAGAGCGTTGTTCTGCCAGCGCGCCACTTTTGAAATGAAAATCACTCGCTACAGCTGCTTCTGCACTGCAGCTCTCCCGTTAAGAAACGCCGCGTGTTCCGACGGGTAGCTGTAATTAAGCGTATTTGTAATGGCACATCTCATGCAAATTTCTTCCACTCGGCACACGCCGTTAGAGGCACGCAAGTTAAGACTGCTGAACTCAGCTTCACTCTATTCATATTACGCAATTATTTCCCGTCACATAGCCGTGGTTATGATCGCTAGATTGTCATGTTTATTAAATGAAATGAACATGGTACAGGCACACCCCACGCTTCTACTGCAAAATGTAGTTCCATACGTATTCTTCTTGTAGTTCTTTATATGTGCTACGACACTGTGGTACGCGAGACATTAATGCTAATTAGCACACACGTTGTTCGATTCAATCAATTCTATCGAACACTACAAGTAATCCTTGGATCCAAACTTGCACATAAAATTTGCTCAATTCGTTCCTTGCCAGAAGCAAGTTCTGAAATAACTATCACATTGTATCATTTCACTCTGATGACACAGCTTCAGTTATGTTTTTATTGTTCGTGTGGCTTGACCAGAATTGGAGGTACGTAATGGAGGTCGACAGATTGATTGATTTGTGGGGTTTAATGTCCCAAAACCAGCTCTGATTCTGAGAGACGCCGTAGTGGAGGTCTGCGGAAATTTCGACCACCTGGGGTTCTTTAACGTGCACTCACATCGCAGAGCACATGGGCCTCAACATTTCGCCTCCATCGAAATGCAGCCGCCGCGGCCGGGATTCGATCCCGCGATCCTCGCATCAGCAGCCGAGTACCGTAGCCACTAGACCACCGTGGCGGGGCAAGGTCGATAGATGGAAAGCAGCTTGTTATCACCAGATTTATATAGCTTGAGCACCTTGGATACCTACCAGGACTGGACGAGAGTGTTTGATTCAATGACTGGTGGACAAATCATCGTTAAATAATTTGGGAATGGGTGAGAGTATCGTAGAGGAGGCCATTTACAATACTACCACAGACCGTACCGCATTTGCTGATGAAATTCTGCCTGTGCATTCGAGATTTCACTGATGCTTGAAGTGCATGAAGCCTTGAGTTTTAGACGGGGCATATGTATGATAACGATTTCTTTGAGACTATTTTTCGCGAAGGTTATGAGAGAAAAATGTGATTCTTACAGCTTGACATATTACGCATCTCACACCTATGTATGTGTTTTACTGTTTTTAAACACAATGTATGTGTTTTTTAAGGGTCTTCACAGCGCCCTCATTATCGTCTTTCTTTCGCTGCTATCTCATTTTCTTATCCCATACAAATAGATTGACGGTCCTTTTAAACTTCGCTTATATAAGGTTCGCAATAATTACGGTAAGATGAGCATTGTTTTCTGATCAGTTTCAAAATAGAATTTACTACCACGCGAACTAAAACAAATAATAAATATTCATGTGTTTACGCGAAAAGTACAATTGCGCTTATACAATGCATAACTGTTGCGCTCTGTCAAATTTGTGAAGTAGCTTTGCGAGCCTAAAATGTGCTAAGTAATAATTTGAACATTTAATATACTTTACGTTACAAGGATTCAGAATTTGCAGGTGAGAATTTGCTATTGCTTATTTGGTATTCTCTCTTTCCAGAGTATTATATGATCTCCCGATCCTGATCTTTAACCTTGGGCCCTCCTCTCGCATACTTAAATGCTTTGCACTACTTTACACTAATAATAAAGATTGACTGAACGATTTATTGATTGATTCATGGCTTGGTACCTCTAGCATAAGAATTGGTATAGCACAAAACTGAAACGTGTCCTCATGGAAACAGTTGAATGCACAAGCGCTATTATGGTGCACCGAGGAATGGTAGATTATTTCGGTACACTCGACATGCGAACCTTTATAAGTAGACATCAGCGGCCCCTTGAAACTCCACAGGGTTCATCGACAATTGGCACATGTACGAGTGTTGTCGAATGACACACCTTGACAATGCGCACCCATGCTGGACAATCGGCACACAAGCGGAAGCTGTCACACGACTCACATTTCTCCAGAGACAATGTATGGCGTGAGATGAAGGCAGATCAGCTTTATACAGCACCATAAGTCCTTTCAGAGGACTGTCATTCTCTTCTGAACAATTTTGGACCCCCTGAGTATACGCAATATCGTGGTTAGTCTATCACACGTAATTTAAATTTGATCTTATGGCATAATTTTGGAGACAAGCGACGAAAATGTAGCGGCTTCTTTCAAGCTGTGACCTCAAGAACTTCTAGCCAATCTCGCCACATGCCCAATTTAGTTTAGGCGTTGGGTATACACACCATTACTTTCAATAAAATAGGAAAATATCGCTGAATGACAAGTCCAGTGCTAGCCTATCGTTCTGTCTTCCTCGGCTAGAACCGACATCATCTCCTAATCGGGTGGAGGTAATGCGTCGTCGCGCAACACGATGTGCACGCTCGTTAAAGATCAAACAGGGTGATGAAGCCGCTTTTTGATAGACTGGGAATCGGATAGTTTTCATCTCTCAAAATCCTTGAATGATGTAAGTTTGGCTATTGCAAAATATTTATAATTTTGTAACGCGCCGTACTAGTATGATGTTCCCAAGCACTATTGTCACTTTTGCTTTGTAAAAACATTTAAAAACGTTGCATCCATCAGCACGTTTAAGAGTGGAAGCGGACTAAGTTTAACTTAAAAATAAAGAGTGAGCTGATTCCATTTCATGCCTGATTATTTCTGAATTTCGTCACCCCATCTCACTCTCTGTAGTCCACGGCTACGCTTCCCCTCTCTAGATATCGATTACGTCGTACTAACTCTCCATCGGTTATGTAGACTCCTCATCACGTAGCCTGCCCATGTCCATTGTTTCTTGTTAACGTCGATTGTCATGTTGGCTACCCCTGTCTCTTCCATGACCCACTCGGCAAAGGCCCATCAGCCTACTGTCAGCGCTATACAAAACATTCACAAAGGTTATCGCAAATATAATAAGAGACACACTTCATTTTACTCAACCAGAAGGGCAAGCAGGGTTCAGAAAGAGCCAGGCCTGCGCGGAACCGCTGGACAGTGAGAGCGTAAGCTGGGAGAGACCTTCTTGCAGGCCATTTTAAGTTCTTGGGGAAACTAATGCATCTAGAGGTGGTGGGTATCCCCTGCTCAATAACTCTTATCATTTCGCCAAGTAGGGAAGTACCCACTATGCCATAATTACTGCGGTATTTTAACGTTCAAATCTGCATAACTGCACATCCCAGAGAGTCTCTTGGCGTCGTTTTCCGGAGAACGAACCGAACTCTCAGCCCGGCGTCGACGGCGAGCTGCGGTTTGGGCTTCTCTCTGCACAGCTGTCTGTTGTGCCCGATGTTGCCTTGCTGCAGTCGCGCGCGTAGCTCTGCGATTCGCTTCTTCCGCAGCGGTCAGCACCTTGCGACGAGGCGCCACCAGGTATATCGAAGAGCCAAGTCAGGTTGCTGACGGGGCTGCGCACGTCGCCTGCCGCGTGACGCATGGAACGATACGACAAAAGTGCTTCGCGAAGCAGCGTTTCGTAATAAGGATGACGAAAAAGTTGAAGAAGATTGTTTCATAATGATGATGTTGATGATACCTTTGTAATGGGTGCAGAGCTACGAAGCAAGCGCCCCTGTGTTCTTTCAAATGATTCCTCGAACTCGTTACGCAATCCGCTTTCCGCGACGTGTAGTGGAATATTATTATTCTGCCATGTAACATTACGTTCCAGGAAACGATGTCCACGTGTTCCAGGCCACGATGTCCTCAATCGCGTTCGCAAAATGTACGTTTCTCCCAATTCAAAGGCCTTCTTTTATGACCTTCATTCAGAAGCATTGCCTGTGAAGGCATGGCTACACAAGAAATATATTTTTGTTTCGTGAGTTAACTGCCGTCATTGTGGCGTGCCAGAGACAATATAACACTGCTTCATTAGCTGCAAGGACGCTATTCTGTTCTGGTATATCCTTCAGCGAACTCTACAAAAAGAAATCGCCTTTTGATTCGCATACTATACGTTAGATTATGCAACTTCCCTGGATGAAGTGCCATTTGATATGTTATTCCTTATAGGAATGCATAGCTTGTGGAAGGCGCGTATGCAAGACCGCAACGCAGAACCAGTCACTGCAAGAATAGCCCATTTCGTTCAAATGACCACGCATCTAAATGGCATCTACGACGAACTTGACGTCAGTCCTGAACGGTACCCCGTCTTCGTGAAGTGCTCATTCCTACCAGCCATGCTGTGAAACACATCTTGAACTTACCCTGAAACACTTATGCGCATTCCGTCAGTGAACTTGTATTTTAGGCTGACAATGTCATTTCGAGTGTTTGTGCGATTACTGTCGCTGGTTCAAGGCGACAGTGCCTTATGCAATTTGCGAATTGCATAGCGCACTCTAATAAATACCATGCATGACAAAAAAAAACAGGCGTAGCTCAGCGGTAGAATGCTCGACTGCCACGCAGACGGCGTGAGTTCGAATTCACGATGTACTCCTCGGTCCTGGTTACTTCTTCTAAAATTTGCGCGATAGTGGTTGGGGCCACCGGCGGCGGCGGCGGCGGCGGCGGCGGACAACTACGGCGTCTAAAACGGCCCTCGTTGTGATCGCATAACAGCTTACGGTGTAAAAACTATACACCATGGTAGACCACGTTAATGTGACCAATAAAACAATCGAGAAATCCGCTAATAAAAGCCCCTCTAAATGGCCTTCATAGCACACGAGACGGCTTTTGACTCGCTAGAGGCACTAGCAGTCCTGGGGAGATTGCGCCGCCAATATGCGGTAGGAACAGGAACAAGGACAAAGTGAAAATGTCATAGCAACTTTAGCTTGGCTGACGACGTAGGGCTCTGCAGCAATAATGATAACTGACTGTAAAAGGTGATTGAAGACTGAGGCAGAAATAGCGGTAAATTAGGCTTAAGAATGAATATACTGAAAAGAAATCTAATAATAGCTGGCACCGTAAAAAAGTGTCTTCGCAATTGAAAAGCAGATATTAGAATTCTTCAAGAACACACACACAAACACACACACACACACATATATATATATATATATATATATATATATATATATATATATATATATATATATATATTTGGTACGATGTACAGCTGAAAGGAGGGACACACGTACGAAATTTTGAGCCTATTATCACTTCAGCAGGTGGGCCAGCCTTCGCAGAATGGTTATGATCCATGCTAATGAAGGCCGGCCCGCCGGCAGGAACGTTAACTAAGAATTTTGTACGTGTCCCTCTCCAACTGTGTGTATATATATATATATGCGCAGCTATAGTGACAGGGCAGCCTCCCCACGCAAAGGATATGCACCGTATATATATGTATAGCATAAGCCTTGCTTGGCGCGCATGCCGCAAGCATTCTAAACTCATGAACGCAAACTTACCATTGTTACTCTAGCGGAGATTATATAGCATTTTTCCAGTACTGGCATACGGGGCACAAACTTGGAGAATCACAAAGGAGCTCCAGAGAAGGCTAAGAAGGAGTCAGCGGGCAATGGAACGAAAAATTTCAGGCGACATGTTAAGAGGAAGGACGAGGCTTATGTTATATGCTCCTTAGAAAAGCAGGGTTTTCGAAAGTTAAATTGGTGTGCACTGATAATCATTTCGTAAGCCGCAATAATTTTTATGGTAGATTTTCTCCAGCAGCGTTTGGCCTTACTCACTACGTGGACATTTTTTATTATAGCTATAGAATCTTGTTCTTTACGACGTGTCATTCTATATCCATGGAATTGCTTTAGGGCACAACATATATGTGTATCCTAGTCAAGAATTCGATGAAAGTTCGTCTGGTCAGGTATGATGACGAGGATGAAGATGCGGTTACTGACCAAGTCAAGGTGAAAAACACAGAGACGTTTCGGGACTCGTAGGTGTTACTTGATCACACTAAGCAGGCAAGAGCCGTAAGTCGCTTTTTAATTCTAAGACATCTCAGATGCATTCTAAGAAATTTTAATGACACATGTATCCTGTAATACACGAGTTTAGTACTAAATATAGCTATTGTATCTTATCTGCTAGGTTTGCATTAAAAACCTCAAACGAAAAGCAAGGGGCAAGCAGAGCGACTGTAGAAAAATGTAGTTCCCTAATCTGCCCTCAGGAACTAATCGTTGTAGAACGCAGTAAAAACGTGGGTGATTCCCCTGCCATAGGAATCGCTTAAACACGAACCTGCGTAGAACCTGCGTTAAGTAGAACCTGCGTTCGCGAAGTTGTGGAATTCATAACGGCAGTCTGGCGAATCGAGGGGCTAGGGATGGGTTGGGAACTAACATCAGCAGTACCTCGACATTGCACACGAATCCTCGACGATTGCACACAAGCGAAAATTTTTGCACGAGTCACGTTTCTCCGGAGACACTGCATTGGACGCGCCAGAGCTCTCTCAAACCTGCAGAAAACCAGCACGAACGGTGAAACTTTGGAAGCGAAACCCAACTGGTTCCAAGCGCATCATTAGGTGAACGCAGAGTCGCCTGCTGCGAAACGTGCATCATTTGCTTCTTAGCGGCCGTCTTTATGTTTCTGGAGATGAGTGCATCGCCCCCAACACAAGTGCCCAACAAGAAATTGTTTAGAGCAGCTTTGGCTGACTTTGCCTAAGAACGAACCGGCAGGACGCCGTCAAGCCCCTAATATTTTCTGTGATCGACGCGCTGAGACTACTGAAGCGCTAACTGCCGGCAAACATTACCAAGGCACACTCCTTTGTCCCATAGTTTC
>JABSTT010004921.1:0-20579 GCA_013339685.2 Hyalomma asiaticum
CCTGGCTACGCTGGTGGCATGGTGGCCGCGTTTCCATGATGGCAGTATGCAAAAGTGCCCGTGCACTTAGATTATTTTGCACGTTAAAGGTGGTCAAAATCAACCGGAGCCCGCCAGTGTGGCATGTGCCTCAGTCACGTCGCAATGACGTGACCGATACATCGCATCAGGTAATCACCACAATAAATAGTACATTACGCTTACATTACTGTTCGACAAATGCACGAACAACCCGCTTGTCAGTACACGTGCACATCATTTCGGGCAGGTAACTGTGGCCAAGAGTCTGTAAAATTTTAGTTAGGCTGCATGCATTCGCTAGGCGCGCACGAAACCGTCGGTTCATGCGAGCATTGCTCTTAAAGGAGTACTGACACGATTTTGCGGCGGCGCAAAATATACATTTTTCGTTTCCTAGCCATGTATTGTTAACACCCTCCGCACACGGAAGCCAGGAAACACGTACAAAATATTTTAATTTGGTTTTAAAGTTCGCGTCGCCCAGCACAGCAAGCCAGCCCCATTGCAATGGACACTACGATGACGTATGAACACGGGCTCTTAAAAATCGCCGGAATCGCTGTCAGAGTCACTGGACGACCGTGAAATTGCCGTTGTTTGCGTGCCTCAGGTGTAATTGACCAAAAACGACAGAGTTGCAGCGACGCTGTGAAGAATTTCTGTCCCTACGTGGCTCAGACGTCGTCCGACTATGTTGATACGTCACTGAGAAACCGCCCCCCTCCAAATCGAAACCGAAAGTCAGCTTTTAAGGGAGCCGTATTAAAAATATTCATTGTGTTGCGGGCCACCATGACACTGTTTTTGGGGTTTTCCACGCCAGTGCTTTCATTTACAGCAACAATACGAGAATGTGAAAAATTCGTGTCAGTACTCCTTTAATACTTTGTCAGGCCGGTAATTATGCACGTCCTTTTTGTGTTACGAAAGCTAAAACGTTATGTGTCTCTTTTGACAGTGGCCTTGGGACGGCCCTGCGCCAACCGAAAAAAAAACACATATATAAATGGGCAATTACAACAGGACCGGTGCTTAATATGACAAAAGTAAAAGAAATACTAAATTGGCACCTCTTAAGCATTGTCGTCGAAGCCTAAATTAACATTTCTCCATACATTCACATCTCAAGCATTCATTGACGAGGGAACACCAGGCAAATCTCAAAGACCAGATCACCAAATTACAAGACGTGAGTATTCCTTCTTAGGTGTGACGCCTTCCGCTACTCTTTCTTTGTTAGCATTATAAGAGAGTGGAACACTCTGCCACCTGAAACTGTCTACATTTATTCGAACTACCAGTTATTCCATGCATTATGACCGTATTTTTTGTGTTTGGTTAGATTTATTGTACTCTCCCTGCGGTAATGCCTTATGTCACTATATATATATATATATATATATATATATATATATATATATATATATATATATATATATAATGCCAATTGGCATCCCAGCCATGGATATGCTGTTATGCGCCATGCGTGATTCTGCACAGACCGAAAGCGTGGTAACGCAATAATAATAGTATCTATGTATTTTCTAGTAAGAATTAAGTATCTATGTATTTTCTAGTAAAGGAACACACCGCCTAATACTTACGTATCAATGTTGCGCCTCGGATATGCGTAATAGTTGCTTTTTGATCGACAATGTTCACAAGTATGTAGCTTCCACCAGTTCAAGATAGCTGGACAGACAAAATTTTCTGCTTTCAAGCATCTCAAGAAAGACTACCGTCTTTAATAGCGCCAATTCCTTAACCGAACCACAGTCATCATCATCATCATTATTTTCACGACGTTTCGGTGCTTGCTCTTCAGTTTTCTTTCTTTGTCATTCTGGGCTCGTTCCTTTCGGGCACAGAAGTAGCACAACCTTTTTTTAGTAACATCTTCTTGGTCTGGTCATGTAAGCTGCGAACATATTTACAATTCCTTCAACCCACAATACCAGTTTCCACAACTTACACATAGCTTTTACTGAAATGTCCTCGTTTGGGCATAATTTTTATTCGTGGATACTGAACTCTATGGTGTATATGCCCGATTCCAAAGGAAGATATGCCGTTTGCATTCAATTTTTAACCTGGCGTTTTGCAAGGGAAGAAATTCGGCCTTGATGGTAAGACATGAACGATGTTTAGCGCAAAGCAACGCAGGACGGACAGGCAGGACACAAGTGCTTGCGTTGCTTTGCGCTAAACATCGTTCCTAGCGTTTCGCGTTTACGCCACAAAACTTTCTGACCACGGAGAGATATACAGCCTCGTCGACGTTACGTCTCAAAAATCAGCCAAGGTGTTCTACCTTACATCTTAGCCCAGTAACACAGACACGCGCGTCTGCCAGTACGTCTGCATACTCAATTCACAAACGTATGAGCACTCCGCATGCATTGCCAAAGCGAAGATCCGACTAGTAGCCGGCTTCGTTTGCGCTACGATAACTCTACAGCAAGGCCATGGATAGTTCAAACTACCGAACGACAGCGTGAATCATAAGCAGGCAGTAAGATACGAGGTCTGTTAGAAAAGTATCCGACCTTTGGCCGAAAAAAAAAAGAACTAGCATACTGGAGCGTCGGAAACTTAATCACCCTCAAGTAGTTGTAGCGTCTACTTCTTTCGGCGTCGGCTCAAGGAAGAGAAGATGATGACGAAGTGGACGCTCGAGCGAGAAGTGCCGTTCTGCCGACCGCCATGTTTTAACAAGTGCGGACGTTGTAAATATATGAAACAAAAATTGGCAGATCCCACGTGCAGTGGGAATCAAGGAAATGCGAAGCACGCATAAGGAACATAAAATGGGTTTCCATTGTTGTCTCGCTATACCGAGTTTGGTACATAGGAAGTTAACGAAACGGCCGCAAGAGCACCATGTCTGTGGCATGTAAACCATGCCGCTCATACATGCATGTCATGATTCTAACGTTTTGACCTGTCATTACGTTCGTCATGCAGTCGTGTTGTGCCATAGCAATTTTGGTATACATCCCTTTAAGGAAACGAGTGGCATGTAGATCATGCCGCTAATGACATGCATGTTACGATTTTCATGTTATGACCTGTCATTTATGATCGTCATGCAGTCATGTTGTGCCAAACCAATTTTCGTATAGGCTCCGTGCAGTCCTTTTCCATGTGCGACATCAGCGCCAGAATGCACTGCCTGGCGGAGAGAAGAAGCAAAATTGGGCAGACTGTGACAGGGAAATACGCGAACGCGATGCGCGTCTCCAACTCTATAGCAGCAGCGGCCGCCCGTCCCACCTTCTTTCGTTTTATTTCCTTTGAGACGCGCGCTCCAAACCTGCGGCAAACTGTTCCAAAGGGCGACGCCGCGAGCGTTCGTGTGGTCCGCAGCACGCCCGGAAAGCAGCGAAGAAACGCGCGCGTCGCTGTCGCCTCGGTTTCCACCGTGCGCGACTGAGCCGTCCGACGAGAGCTACGTAGCGCCCTCTGGTCAGTAGACGGAGCCCATACATCCCATTAACGAAACGGCAGTATAGAGCCAGGACCATGGCATGTAAATCATGCCGGTCATGACACGCGTGTCATGATTCTAATGTTATGACCTGTCATTTACGTTCGTCATGCTGTCGTGTTGTGCCACAGCGATTTTGGTGTACATCCCAATAAAGAAACGCCTGGCATGTAAATCATGCCGCCCATGACATATGCATGTCATGTTTTTCATGTTATGAACCGTCCTTTATGTTCGTCATGCTGTCATCTTGCATACCAATTTTCCTATACATCTCACTTACGAAACGGCCAAGAGAGCACCAATACCGTGGCGTGTAAATCATGTCGCTCATGACATGCATGTCATGATTTTCATGTTATGACCTGTCATTTACGTTCACGATGCAGTCATCTTGTGGCATGCCAATTTTCGTATATATCCCGTTAACGAAACGCGTGGAATGTAAATCTAGTCGCCCATGACATGCATATCACGATTTTCATGTTGTGACCTGTCAGTCATGTTCATCATGCAGTCATGTCGTGGCATACCAATTTGCGTATACGGCCCATTAACGAAACGCGTGGCATGTAAATCATGTCATTCATGACATGCATGTCATGAATTTCATGCTATGACCTGTCATTTATGTTTGCCATGCAGTCATATTGTGGCATATCAATTTTTGTATACATCCCATTAACGAAACGGCCAGGAGAGCACGAAGACTGTGACATGTAAATCACGCCGCCCATGACACGCATATCATGATTTTCATGTTATGACCTGCCATTTATGTTCCTAAGGCAGTCATGTTGTGCCACACCAATTTTCGCATACATCCCATTAGCGAAACGGCTAGGAGAGCACTAAGACCGTGACATGTAAATCATGCCACTCATGACATGCATATCATGATTTTCATGTTATGACCTGTCATTTATGTGCGTCATGTAGTCATGATGTGGCATACCAATTTTCGTAAACATCCGATTAGCGAAAGGGCCAGGAGAGCACGAAATCGTAAGCGGATAGATAGATAGATAGATAGATAGATAGATAGATAGATAGATAGATAGATAGATAGATAGATAGATAGATAGATAGATAGATACGCTCAAACTCGCCGAAGTTCGCTAAGAAATGCTTCGCATTTAATATATTACTATGTAGCGTGACTGAGTACGTGGTGGTGGTGGTGGTGGAAAAACGTTTATTCATGAAAATACAGAGAGTTGCACTAAAGATGCACTTGGGTGGTCTCCCTATTCCGGAAGTCCACTGGAGATGATCGCCGCTCGGGCGCGCGCCACCAAGGAGCGCTGAGCGTCCCGGGTAGAGCAGCCGAGCAGGAACTCCTCCCAAGCCTCTCTTGTGGGTAGGGGGAAGGGGGGTGAAAAAGGAAGAGGTAGGGCAGGACATACTGCAATCATGTGGTAGGTGTCGGCCAGGACCCCACAGTGCGCGCAGTAGCCGTGTATACCCGGCATGAAGTGCTGGGCGGCCGCAGGACACAAGGTGTTCGTCTGCAAGCGTCTCAGGAGTCGCTCGTCCGCTTTAGAGAGGCCCCGTGCAGGGTCTGGGTAAAGACGGCGCGAGGTTCGATAATAATCGAGAATTTCGCGGTACTGCGTAATAGCTGAGGTGCCTGGGGGAGACGCGGGATCGGAGGGGGTAACGGCCTGGGAAAGAGAGACGCAGGCAGCGGCATGAGCCGCTTCATTACCGGGGAGACCAGCGTGGCCAGGGGACCAGACAATGCGGATGGAGTGGGGGTGAAAGCGCCATGAGGCCGCCTGGAGAAGCTGGGCGGCCAGAGAAGCTATGGTATTATGCTGGTATCGGGAACAGGCGAAGCGCGAGTCCGTAATAATTACCCTTGCTGTGTGATGAGAGGCGGCCAGAGCTATGGCCACCTCCTCGTCACTCCGTTTCCTACAAGTGGTGACCGGGACACTTTCGAACTGCAACCTTCACCAGATCAGCAACGCGCACTTCGATTCTGCTGCAACGCTCTTCATTGATCGAGGCAAGTTATGTCGCATCCGCAAGACGCCACCGCTTCCTCCGCCGCATGTGATATTGCAAACGTCAAGCTTCCGGATTTCTGGCCGGCAGATCCTGCTCTTTGGTTCGCCACCATCGAGTGTCTTTTCCGGCGGTATCGTATCACTTCCCAGCAGTCAAAGTTCGACTGCGCTATCGGCGCTCTAACAAGTTCGGACGTCTCCGTCGCTCGTGACACCCTTCTCACGCCACCTGCCGAAAATCCGACGCCTTGAAGACAGCGCTTCTTCGCCGCACAACGGAATCTGACCAATGTCGGATGCAGCTTCTGCTCACCAACGACGAACTTAGCGATGAAAAACCGACGCAGTTGCTTCGTCGAATGCTGGGCCTTCTTGGCAACGACTCAGCGTCTGCGGACACTGCCATTTTCAGAGAGCTGTTTCTTCAGCGACTGCCTCACCGGGTACGCATGATTCTAAGTGTATCGTCCACTCACTCGCTTGAAGCTTTAGCCGAGGAGGCAGACAAAATTATGGAAGTTGGCGTTCCAGGAATCGCTGCAGTCGACCGTGGTCATGCTGTGTCCGCTGCCACACGATCTCTGGATGACCGCTTTGAACGCATCATTGAATCGAATGTAAAGCTCGCGCGCCAAGTCGACAAACTTACCACTGAGCTGGCTGAATATCCTCGGCAGGCCCCTCGTTCATTACCCGAACCACGATTTAATGGGCGCAGTCATCGAGCTTCTCCTTCACCTCCTTGGTTGCCTTCAGTATGTTGGTACCACGCTCGTTATGGTCCTCGTGCTCGACAGTGTCGCCCGCCTTGCAGTTTCGTGGGAACTCCCGGGCCATGCACTGAGGACGGCCAGTGCTCTCGGCCCAAGGCCCAGCCGTCTTTTCCACGTAACCGATCGCTTGACCAAGGTTCGCTACCTCGTGGACACCGGCGCCGAAATTTGCGTTATTCCGCCTACGTTGACAGACCGTCGCCGACGTGACCATTCCACGCCTTCACTCACCACCGTCAATGGCTCCACCATTAAAACGTATAGTCAACGATCGGTCACCTTGGACATCGGACTGAAGCGCACATTTCGCTGGTGTTTTCTTGTAGCTGACGTCCGAGTTCCCATCATTGGCGCAGACTTTTTGTGGCATTCCAAGCTACTCGTTGACGTCAGGGAACATCGTCTCATTGACACAGAAACACACTTGACCGTCCAGGGCATTTCATCGAATGTTCCACCGCTACAGCTTCTCCACACGCACTCCGGTGTATAAACTCCCTGGTCAGCAGTTCTTGCGGAATTCCCGGACCTTTTTCGGCAGCACTCCTCTACTACACCTGTGGTACATAAAGTGACACACCACATAGTCACGAAAGGCCCACCAGTCTTCGCACGACCTCGTCGCCTAGCGCCAGATCGCCTCAAGGTTGCTCGCCAAGAATTTGAGCATATGCTTGAACTTGGTTTTGTACGGCCATCGTCCAGCCCGTGGTCCTCAGCGCTCAACATGGTGCCCAAAAATAGTGGTGATTGGAGACCTTGTGGTGATTATCGTGCTTTAAACAAAGTAACCATTCCCGACCGATACCCCATTCCGCGTATACAGGACTTTACTGCTGCACTTCACGGCTGTAAAATTTTCAGTAAAATTGATTTGGTAAAAGCGTATCACCAGATCCCTGTCGAGCCATCCGACATACCGAAGACTGCTATCATCACTCCTTTTGCAATGTTCGAATATCTTCGTATGCCATTCGGACTACGCAACGCGGCTCAGACATTTCAGCGGTTTGTTGACGAAGTACTTCGCGTGCTCACTTGTTTCTTCGTCTATTTAGATGATATTCTCGTCTTCAGCCGAAGCACATCCGAGCATGAGAGTCACCTACGCCAAGTTTTCACGAGACTACGGCATTACAGTCTCGTTGCGAACGCCACGAAGAGCGAATTCGGCGTCTCAGAGCTAGATTTCCTTGGCCATCGCGTTGACAGTCACGGTATCCGACCGCTTCCCAGTCGTGTCACTGCCATTGCCGAGTTTTCGCGACCGACAACAGTGAGGAAACTTCGTGAATTTTTAGGACTCGTAAATTATTACCGAAGGTTCGTGCCACGCTGCGCCACCATCTTGCAGCCCCTTCACGACTTGTTGGGTGGTCACTTGAGACCAAGCGCTCCGTTACCTTGGACAGAAGCCGCCACCAAAGCTTTCCAAGACATAAAAGCGGCACTCGCCAAGGCAACGCTCCTAGCTCATCCTGTACCCGACAGTCTCACCTCCATTATGGTCGACGCTTCGGATGTGGCTGTTGGTGCTGTCCTCCAACAATTTGTCGCAGGCACGTGGCAGCCTCTCGGTTTTTTTTTCTAAGAAGACGACACCACCAGAGAGGCGCTACAGCACTTTTGGGTGCGAGTTGCTGGCTATATACCTTTCCATCAAACACTTCCGCCACTACCTCGAAGGTCGTCAGTTCTTCATCCTGACCGATCACACACACCCCTAACGTACGCCCTGAATTCAAACAGCACCTCGTATACTCCCCGTGAGCTTCGACGCCTGGCGTACATATCTGAATTTACCAGCGATATTCGTCATGTCAACGGCAAGGACAACGCTGTGGCGGATGCACTGTCTCGTCTGCACGTCGACTCAACCTCCGTCGTCAGACCCCACGTGGATTCCACACGCTTGGCCGCTGCCCAGCGCGATGACGACGAGCTCCGCAAGCTCCGAGACAGTGCTACTTCACTCGTGCTAGAGGACGTGTTCATGCCTGGCAGTGATGTGTCTGTTGTGTGTGATACTTCGAATAACCGCTGTCGCCCATACGTGCCACCAGCTTTTCGCCGCGCCGTTTTTGACGCCCTACACACTCTATCACACCCGGGAACTCGAGCGACGCAGCGTCTAGTAACGTCTAAATATGTGTGGCCCCGTATCAAAGCTGATGTCCGGAACTGGACACGCGCTTGCCTGAAATGCCAGCGGGCCAAAGTTTCTCGACACACAGTTGGCCCAATCGAAAGTTTCGCCCCTCCTGATGCGCGCTTCAGTCACATCCACATAGATATCGTTGGCCCTTTGCCTCCTGTGCAAGGGAATCGGTACATATTGACGTGCATCGACCGTTTTACTCGTTGGCCAGAAGCTGTTCCGCTTACGAATATTACGGCTGAAACAGTCGCCCAAGCTATTGTCGAGCTTTGGGTCAGCCGCTATAGTGTGCCATCTACTATAACAACCGACCGTGGTCGTCAGTTTGAGTCGACACTTTTCCGCAGCCTCTCGAGAACACTTGGTATCACACACATTAAGACAACTGCCTACCATCCGGCGTCTAACGGAATGGTAGAACGTCTTCATCGACAGACCAAGGCCTCCCTAATGTGTTCCGACAAGAGCGTGCCACGGACGGAACAACTTCCTCTTGTCCTTCTCGGTCTCCGGACTGCACTGAAGAGCGACATGCAGTGCGCTACGGCAGAACTTGTTTTCGGCACAACACTCCGCGTTCCCGGTGAGTTCTTCGGAACGAGATCATCGCCTGTGCAATTAGACCTCGCCAACTACGCAAGTCGGCTTCGAGCAACGATGGACGCCATTGTTCCGCCACCTGTTCGCTCCGCTCGTCAGAACACGTTTGTCAGTCCGCACCTCAGTGACTGCACACACGTATTCATACGCCGCGACGCAGTCCGTGCTCCACTACAACCACCATACGACGGCCGATTCAGAGTACTAAGCCGTGCACCCAAGTACTTTACCGTGCTGATCAACGGGCGGGAAGACACTGTGTCCATTGACCGTCTTAAACCAGCTCATTTGGACAGTCAGTCGGAAGATGCACACACTACAACAAACACCGTCGAACGAGTGCATCGCCATCCTAGGGTGCGTTTTCGTACAAATACGACCACCATTCATTCCCATTGGCACCGCTCAGCAGCCTCACGGCTCCCTCACTAGGGAAGGACCCTGTAGCGTCTACTTCTTTCGGCGTCGGCTCAAGGAAGAGAAGATGATGACGACGAAGTGCAACGCTCGCACGAGAAGTGCCGTTCTGCCGGCCGTCATGCTTTAACAAGTGCGGACATTGTAAATATATGAAAATATATTACCATGTAGCGTGACTGAGTACGTCACTCCGTTTCCTACATAGTCTCCTTGGGAAGCCACACATTTCTCCCGGCGGTGTTGCCATTCTTGGAAGCAGTGGCGCACCGACATGGGGGGCGGGGGGGTTCGGGGGTTGTAAACCCCCCCCCCCCCCTTGAAGCCGACCTAACCCCCTCCCACCCCGTAACTGCTCCTATGTCCTAGAAGAATGTGGAGCTAATGTCTGCAAAACGCTGAAAAAATATTCAATATCATCATCATCATCATTGATGTCACTATTATTTGGCATTTTATTTACTTTTTTTTTACACGCGCAACAACTGTGTCATCGCTTGCCCGGCCCTTCGTGAAAAATTGAACTGCAAAAATTGGCTGCAAAAATTGGCTGCAAAAATTAGCGTCCTTTCCTAAACCGAACCACAATCATCATCATCAAACAAAGCACCTTGCTCGGAAGACTTCTCGTGTGTGTCGTATACGAGATCCTCGCATGTTCTCGCATTCTACGTGTACCACAGAATGACAATAGTTGTCCGTTTTACGCAATCTCACAAAAAAGGCGCGTGCAGTGGCTTAAAGGCCGGTGAAAAACGTCGAACAAAAATAAACCGGATATTAATTAGCCACGACATGTCAACACAATCGAACAGTCCGGCTCCCGCATTTTTGATGGTTTCGTAGTTTGACATGTGGCCTTGAACAAAACTAAGTTGGAAGTTGATTGCGCACAATACTTTGACGACGTCGTTTAATAATGGTTCCTTCTTAGGTACCTGATGTGGTACTGCGTCTTGGAGACAGCTCTGCGGGGCCGTCTCACAGTATATAGAGTAGGATATACTCTGAATCGTTTACTGTTTGTTCAAAACACAACGTTTGTATTTAGTTACCGGGACATCTGCGACACATCTCCCATGGTAGGGTGCAAATGTCCTAGATCGTTCGAAGCATACACAGAACAAACGTGAGTCGAAAATGGGCGTCTGGAGTTTCCCTTTCCTCGGGACAGCTGCATGCAGCTCCGCAGTACAGTGTGGAACACTGTAAATCGTTTACTACTTGTTCTACAAACACGCAGGAGTTTTATTTCGTACGTTTTTATGACGGCCAAGACACCTTTCTCATAGTATGGGGGGCACGATTGCCCTAGATCGTTTACCATTTTCGTGCATCCAGATGAACCCCATTACATCGAAATCGTCTGGGTCCCAGCGCACTCGGGCAACACCGGCAACGCGACGGCCCACCAACACGCTCGAGGACTCGTCGCCCGAGCGGTGGGCCACTCCGAGTAGGAGGTCCGGTTGGCTGGGCCGCTCACCACCCATCGTGCACGTATACCCTCTAATCGTCTCTTATATATGGCTTAGTAGAACTTGTCGTTAAGCGAGTTGATTCATGCTTCAAACGCTAGTCCCGTGTGTAGCCTCGTATGCTTCGCCTATCCTCCCCCATACCACACCCTCTGCAAGAGACCAGAAATATTCTGTCGTCGCCTTCAGACACGCGCACCTTCCCTCGCCCACTCGTTTATACTCACACGTTCACTCTGGAGTCGCCGACCCGCTTTGCCGTCTCTGCGGAGACACGCCTGCGGAGACACGTCTCTGTGGAGCACATCCTTTGGGGCTACGCAAAGGACCCTCCTCATCGAGATCTCCTTCAACCATCCAAGGCCCATTGGGAGGGCTCTCCTCTGACCGCAACACCCAAACCCGGGTGCTGGCGGGCGCTGAAGACGCCATCAACCAACATCATCTTGCACCCTATAGATGTTGCTTGACCGCCCACTACCAGTGCCCTTTCATGTGATAAAGTTGTCACTCGTACTAAACACATGTGGCTGTCGCATTTTTGATGGTTTTGTAGTTCGACATCCGAAAGAAGCCACGTCCTATGAATCGACTCGAATAAAGCACGAGAATGGGAATGATCTGTTCTGGAGCGTTAGTGTAATTTGCAAAAAAAAAAAAAGTTGCGCTCGTGTATATACGCACAGTTATAAACGGTGTCTCATCGTTTATGTGTGGAGCTCGTACTCTTGCTTGATTATTTGTTCTTGCTCAGTTTTTCTGTACAATATCTCCGGTGGAAATGCGCTTTGGACGCGGACAGAGAAGAAGACGATACACACACGCTCTCCGCGTGTTTCGTCTTCGCTTTCCGCGTCCAAAGCGCGTTTCCACCAAAGATAATGCAAAACCAACTAGCCCAAGTGAGTGCCTTGACAAATTTTATGTACAAGTTCCGTGCACAGTAAAACTTCCCCTTGCGCGTGCTGCATCATTTCCGTGACGGAAGTGACGTCAGATAATTTTTGGTGGAGCACGGCACAAGCGATTTCTTGTCGCAAAAATATAAAACCTCGTTGTGGTTAACAGCGGCGCAAGGAAAAGCCACGCCGGATGCGCGACCGCCCTGAGTAGTCTCAGCAAAACGTTTTCTTGGGCTAGTTGGTTCATGACTTCTCTTAAAATATTGCGGCGCAAAGGAACACAGGGACAGACAAAGAGCACAGGACGGGAGCTAACCGGCGGTTTGACGCGGCGGTTTTTGTACCCATAGGACTCCAAACAGTTCTCATGCACTGTCGACAGCGCATGCGCTGTCGTATACAATCGTTGTTTTACGTAGCCTCACAGCTTCACGGCCCAGCCGCCTCCGGCGGCTCCAAAATCGAGGCGGCTGCATTTATGTGGAGGCGAAATGTTGAGACCCGTGTACTGTGTGATGTCAGTGCACGTTAAAAGAACCCCTGGTGGTCGATATTTATTTATTTATTTATTTATTTATTTATTTATTTAAATATACTGCGGACCAACATCCTGGTCAAGCAGGAGTGGCAAAAGAAAACATCAAGTGAACTGATACAGCAAAAAATAAAAATACATGACTTTGTTGCAAACAAAAGCACACAATCATCAGTACACTAAAAGAGGCATCACATATGTGGGAAAAAAACAAGATTACAATATATGGGAAGGCTAGCCACCAACAAGATAATTTTCCAGTGATGTAAAAAGCAAACATCAGTAAATAACACAAACATCCGTACGCTAAAAGAGGCATCACGTCTGTCAAACAACAGCATTACAACATATTGGAACGCTAGACGCCAACAAGATAATTTTCCAGTGACGTAGCAAAATTTTCAGTGTTGAAAATCTCCTGAGGCAGTGAATTCCAATCTGTGACTGTTCTGGATCCCCCAACGGATCCCCCAACTACGGCGTCTCTCAATAATCATAGCGTGGTTTTGAGGCGTAAAACCCCAGAAATTATTATTATTATTATTCAATTCTTGAGCCCATCCCTCCCTCCATTTCTCCTTCTTTTTTCGGTAAGCGACCATAAGTTTTTGGTCAGCGTTATGACGTGAACCGACTAAAGCCCACCAACAAGTTCTGCTAGGTTTCCCTGTTCTTCATCGCTTTCAATGATCTATTCGTCGATACCACCAGGGCAGATAAGTGCAGACAAAAGGAATGGACAAAATTGTCAGGAAAAAGTACAACAGGAATAAAAGGGGAAAGCAAAGCGTACGCAAGAAAGAGGACGGGTGGGGGAGAGAACGAAGCTACACCTACGGTATTTTACGATCGAGCCTTGGACGCGACAGACTGAGAACGGGCCGCATCGATCTGCCTGCCTTAATTCTAAGGCGCGCTTCCAAATTCGGTCATTCCAGTGTTTGTACACATGCAGCGCGGAAAAAAAAAGAAAGAAAAAGAAAGAGCAAAGACGTGAAAAGAGTAGCTCCGATGTACCGTCCCCCGGGGCACGTCCCGATTAAAGGCGCCGCCGGAGCATTTGTTGCACGCTCTCTGGAGCGCCTTTAAAGAAGACACATAGTCTTTTCATCGCGTCTTTTCAAATCTTAAGCTCACACTACAGCCGGATCGAAGAAAGCGGCTCGTGTTTCCGAGCGGCGACGCCCTGGTAAGAGCGCGCGCGTGTGAAAAGTTGAACGTTCCCCCCTTCCTTCTTAAAGACGATATAGTCTTTCTTGGGATACTTGAAAGCAGAAATTTTGGTCTGTCTGTCTGTCTGTCTGTCTGTCTGTCTGTCACACGATTTAGCCACCCGGCCAAAAGTTCAAGCACTTGCCTAACGCCCAGCCATCTTGAACTGGTAGCTGCGTTCATACTTGTGAACATTGTCGATCAAAAAGCAAATATTACGCATATCTGAGGCGCAGCATCAATACCTAAGTATTAGGTCATGTGTTCCTTTACTAGAAAATACATAGATACGTAATTCTAAAAACCCTATAGTGTTTGTTAGGCTGCGCTAAAAATGCGACGCTATGCACAAAAAAAGGCCTCTGCCGACGATTTGGTGCTGCCACCTGGCAGCTGCCCAGGGATTCTGCACAAGCTCATGTTTCCCGACGGCGCTGCCAGATGGCGTCCATATCTCACGCAGCGTAGTACGGCCGGCAGAAGACTATCGTCTTTCGACGACATTTGCGGCGAAGTACGCAGATACGCGGCCAATTTTTGTCACGTGTACCGAGAAAGCTCGCCCGTGGATCTTTCATTACTCCATTATAATCATAGCACGCAGGGCCGCGCGAATCTCTGAACTTTCGGGTATTTTGCGAATACCGCACTCAACTTTTACTATTCGATGTCTATATACGAGGCTTGTAATTTTATATTCCCACAAGTCGTCATGTATACAGGCATTGCAATACAAGACCTTTCCAAGAATTTCCCTATATGGTTACTCTATCACAAATTGGGCAAAATATATGGCCCTTGAGGGACACGTGCCATATATACAGACAGATATGGCCGATTGCTATTATGTACACATACGCATTTCTGTATATATACGTGTTTCACTTTAGCGAGTCTTTAGTGAGTCACTGCATGATGGCTTAGAGCGATAGGCTATTTTCCTCGAACCGTATCGTCGTTAATTCGGCCATCTTCATCTCGTCGGTCGCTGCTAATGGACTTGCTTTACCGTGGCCACGACGACCATGAATTTAGACGCCGATAGTCCGGGCTCATTAACAAAAATTCGTTAAAATCGCTTCTGACACGATATATATATATACACACACCTGCATTCTGGACCGACCCGCACAATTCTTGCAACCAAATTTAACAAATTCCTGTTAATTAATGCAAGTAATCCTGATTATCCCGGTATATTGCAGTGCTCTAAATCGTATAATTATGAACTGGTTTTGACCGATTGTGCACTTGCTCTTGGCCATAATTTGACCGCTTGCTTTACCGTCACGGTAAAGCAAACCCAAGCGGTGCTTCACAACACAAGGTGCTTCACATCTACAAGAAAGGTCAGTAGATAATGATGATGAAGGGTGGAATATAGACACGCCGTTAGTTGATAAAGGACATAATGTTTCGGCGGAGTACGAATTTATGACTCCAACAGAACTGATTCGTCATAACATTAATAACCTGACACCCTTGAAAATTACACACTCTTAAAATAAAGGCAGTAGAATAGCTGGTAACGGGACCGGTTACAGCCGCTTTGGTACCATTACTACATTTTCTTGTTCCTTGATAGCTTAGATGCACGCTAGATGTAGTAAATGTCAGGGGTAGTAACTGTCACTACATGCGTACGTAACAGGTTAGTAAATTCTACTACCTCACCCGCCACGGTGGTCTGGTGGCTATGGTACTCGGCTGCTGATCCGAGGGTCGCTTGATCGAATCCCGGCTGCGGCGGCTGCATTTCGATGGAGGCGAAATGTTGAGGCCCGTGTGCTGTGCGATGTCAGTGCACGTTAAAGAACCCCGGGTGGTCGAAATTTCCGGAGCCCTCCACTACGGCGTCTCTCATAATCAGGGCTGGTTTTGGGACGTTCAACCCCACATAACAACAAATTCTACTACCTCCACTAGCAGTAGTATATTATGCTGTATATCGTGATAGGCGTACGCAGAATTTAGACAAATTATAATTGATGTGATTATGTTTTAATAAGAGTCCCATGCAGCGTCGTCGCATACATATACGGAAACAGAAAATACAAGAATCTCGATCCAAAACATTGATTACTTGTCCGAACCCACTTCCGCTCACCGGAACAACGTGAGCGTCCTTAAGTATGGCCATATATAGCGTTAACGTTGCTGTTTAGACATATATCGCGTAGAAGCTTTGATCTTCTGTGGGCGGTAGTGTGTGCTGTCGTTTCTGGTTCGAACATGTTTCTAAGCTGCCATATAAATATTTCTATGTCCAGCGTGTTCACAGGGCTAATCATATGAAGTAATTAGCGATCGTTAATTGGTGTAACACAATGTAATTAGTCAGCACCCATCAGTGTCACCGGATAATGCCTCGCCGCGCTCATTTTTATTCGATCTTAATCTTTCGCAATACAGTCGACTTGATATGGCAACGTAAACATCAAATATAAACCGAATCATATTAAGCGCGATAAAACATTGCCGTGGTTGTAAAATTACTACTTTCGGTTACTACCCTTACCTATAGCCAGTAACTGCAGGCAGCAACTGACCTGGTAGTATAAACTGCCTGGTAGTAAAATTACAGCCATGTCATTTACTACCTGTAATTGCTGGCTATAGGTACGGGTAGTAACCAAAGGTAGTAACTTTACTACCATGGCAATCTTTTATCGCGCTTATTATGATACTACCTTGTCGTTTACTAGCGGCAGTCACTATTTAGGTAGTCAATGTTGTGGCAAGCACTTACTGCCTCAGAGTTAGTAAGTCGCACTGCCTTTTTTTAAGAGTATACGTCACGGTTAACAATGGAGGGACAGCTTCATTGAACCGACTGTGTCCATGGCGCGTAACTGGGTTTTCTTTCCTTATATAGAAGCTATGGTTGCTCGGTGAGGTTTACTGGGGCACACACACGGGCTGTCGTGCGAACGTAAATTGTCGAAAAAAAAAAAGAAAACAAAACGCAAAAAGGAACCAGTCGGTGACGCAAGATTTTGAGACGTCTCCTCTCTAATTACAAGCCGTGGGAAAAGACAGGTCAGGTTTCGTTCCTCATTAAGAACGAATGTGCGTGAAACGCTGCGTGGAAGGAACATGACCGAGTGTATACGGCTGGCCGCTCGAGCACGCCACCGGTTATCAACAGCGTTCAGGGTTTCCAATTAATCGATCACCTTGCGGATGTGTTCTCTGAACAAAAAAATCAACAAGAGGGTCTGTAGAAAATGCAAGTACTTGGTAAATTTCTTGCACTAATAACTTAGCGTTCGCATCGTTATCAGACAAATGGGCGAAGTTGCGTTCAATTTAACTTTGCGTATTTAGAAAAGTGCATGCTTCTTGTTCGGTTGTCCTCTCTAAACCACGGCCATGCTGCTACTTTCGCAACGTCCTTGTAGCTCATTATAATAACATGCGAGCGATGATAATTGGAGGCACGGGAACCATGTCGACGAACGTCTAGACAACGTCAAGGCGTCAGAAAGGCAACATAGGATTTATTGATTTATGGGGTTCTAACGTGCCAAAACCACGATATGACCACGAGAGACGCCGTAGTGGAGGGCTACGGAAACATCCACAACCTGCACCTGGGGTTCTTTGAAGGGACGCTAAAGCGAAAAACAATTTTTCTCGTATTAGTGTAGGTTAGCCTTCCACAATATGCAAGAAACACCATTCTTGCTGGGAGAAGGCCCTCGGTTAGCTATAGCAAACGCGCAAAAAGAAAATACGGCTGCGACAACGACCTGGAAGTTCCAGCACTAAAACCCGTGGCGTCACAGATATTTGACGGTGTCTGCTAAGGCCTACATAAATATTTACCAGTAATAAAGACATATATTGTGTTGTAAGGAAGCCAGAGATTTAACACAAGGAGTTTCAGAACATTTGATGGGGCCAATTTGGAGAGAATGCGATAAACAGAAATAGGCCTTCTGACGTCGTTAGGTTCCGGAGTTCCGGCGCGAATTTTAAAACAAACTCTGACGTTCATTTTTCTCTTCTAATATTGAACGTAAAATGTTGAAATTAGCGACATTCGAATTCGCGAACTAGAAGTTATCACTCTAAACCACTTCAACCCTTTTGGCTTCATATAGTGTCCGTTCAACGCGTAGTGACGTCACAACATTTCCTCAACATTTCGCCTCGACCGATATGCATGCTGCCGCGGCCGGGTTTCGATCCCGCGACCTTTGGGATCAACAGCCGAGTGCCACATCCACTAAACCACCGTGGCGGGGCAAGCCAACATGGGAGGAGGCAGAGGAAAGGCAGGAAGGTCAACCAGACGCGACTACGGTTTGCTATATACTATACGGTCCGCCGCGGTGGTGTAGTGGTTACGGTACTCGTCTGCCACCCAAAATACGCGGGTTCGATCCCGGCCGCGGCGGTCGCATTTTCGATGGAGGCGAAAATGCCAGAGGCCCGTGTTACTGTGCGTTGTCAGTGCACGTTAAAGAACCCCAGGTGGTCAAAATTTCCGGAGCCCTCCACTACCTTTCTCTCCTCTCTATATCTTTCATTTCATTTCCCCAACCGCCGCGGACGCTTAGCCGTGCTCCCTACGTAGGCTGCAGAAATTAGCGTCCTTTCCTAACCGAACCACAGTCACCATCGTCATCTATACGTTGGGGGGAGGGGGCATAAGAAGTAAAAAGAGAGCCAAAATAGCTTTCTTTGGATATCAGACCGTAAAATGCGGTGGAAGAGCCTGTGCTGATAACGGAATTTAATCGCTGTTTTTTCCTATTACGAGTTGATCGGTCCACAACCTTTAACGGGCTGACGTGTGATAGCAATGGGCAAGTTCACCTCGACGTAACGGTAAGCATACAAGTGCTTATGCGAAGACACATTTCACTTTCGTGTTACGCCGAATCCGATGGCAGAGGGATAACCCACATCTTTCTCTTTTTTTTTTTTACATCCTCGCTTATTTTTACATTGACACAACCTTTAGATATGGTTGGAAATTTCGGAAGTACAGAAAACCTGCGCAACCCGCGCGGTTGTGTGGGTCCAGTGCTTTGTAAAGCGCTGGATCACACAATCACCAGCTTGAAAATTCTTGTCAAAAATTAGATTTCAGCGTAAACGGTCGTAAAGTGTGTGTATGGGAGGGGGGGGGGGGGCATATGCCCCCTGTGGAAACATATTAGGGAACCGACCGCAACCGCCCCCACTCCCCCGGGTTCCGGTGTCCCTGCTTCTGACACGACAACCCTACATACACTGTCTGGATTCACTGCCTCCTGGATCAGCCCACACATGCACACACAGCCTTACTGCATCGAGGATGGGCTCGCCCCGCCACCGTGGTCTAGTGGCTATGGTACTCGGCTGCTGATCCGAGGGTCGCGGGATCGAATCCCGGCTGCGGCGGCTGCATTTCGATGGGGGCGAAATGTTGAGGCCCGTGTGCTGTGCGATGTCAGTGCACGTTAAAGAACCCCAGGTGGTCGAAATTTCCGGAGACCTCCACTACGGCTTGTCTCATAAAAAGAACTGGTTTCAGCACGTTAAACCCCACAAAACAACGACAACATCGAGGATGGGCCCTCCCTGACGACAGCAGACATACGCCGACTAGCGTAGACCCTAACGTGCTCCGCACCTGATAAATATAGGCTCGGCCGTGGCCTAGTCTGCAGTCTGCGTTGGCGTGTTTACCTCGAAGAAGGGCACCTATGCACGTGCGTACGTGATCGCAGACACGCCTCGACTGTATATGTCGACGCGCGTCACCGTGGGCCGGCCTTATTTCCGCATTCCGTGCTCGATAGGCGGAGCCAACTGCCTGCATATATATATATATATATATATATATATATCAACACCCTGGTCCCGTTCTCACACCTTGGAGATCCTCTCAACGAAACGAGCTGACACACGAAGCTCGGGGTGTAAGAGAAAGTGGGAAAATGGAGGGGGTTCAGACCCCCCAAGGATATTTGTACGCTTAGCACGGATGTGTGTTCAACAACAACAACAACAACAATAATAATAAGTGTAATACGATAAAAGAAATTATTATTTTTTTTTTTTTTTGCAGCCTTCTTGTCGGGGAGCACGGCGCAAAGACCGGGGGGAATGGGGGCGGGGGGGGGGGGGTTATATGTGATGAAAGAGGGGAAAGAAAAGCCGCAGCGGAGGGCTTCGGAGGTTTTGACGCGGACGCAGAGTGAACATCCCTCCACCTCTTGCTCCTTGTATTAACATCCTGGCCCTGATACTTACCGAAAGGGTATAATATAATGCTGATATTAATAACTTTTATAGGCATCGTAACGATGGAGAATGGCTGCGGTAAGCGCCACTTGAAAAAAATCAAGCGACTTGACAAAAGCCCGTAGCCACCTCTACAATGCACACAGCGGTAGCACAACACATACGGAGTACGAGACAAAAACAATCCTACGAGTACTTGGCATACCGTCCCGCATGTATAAAACATCAGCACATGTGTTTAAAAGAAACATTGAAAACCTAATGCACTTTGACATGAAATAGCGGGAAATCGTGTCATATGTGAAATTATTGAAGTTCTACGGTGCACGTTTCTCAAACATTTCGTACGAGCATGTATACGGGATTTGAGGGACCTTGAAGATGCCGGCAAAGGTGTTTCATGTATATGCTCAGTATAGCACATCAAGTACGGCACACTTTCTACAACAATGTTTCCAAGAGACTATATAGGCATAGTTCGATTGCTCTATGAATGAGGTGTTTTGTAAATGAATAAGTACAAAATAAAAGAATAAAAGAAGAAATAAATGTGTGTGTTCATCGGTACGCGGGTGCCTGAATTTACGTCATCTATAGGTGCGCGGGTGTCTCCGCATTTTCATAAAATAAAACGCCCCGTCACCGAGTTCAGCAGCGCAACACGCTGTGAAAGAATTTAGAGTAAATTCGTCGACACACCGGATGTGCATGGTCTAGCGCCTATGGCACTTGAAGCTGACTGCC
>JABSTT010004922.1:0-20461 GCA_013339685.2 Hyalomma asiaticum
AAATGCCGGTGGATGCAGCTCGTGCTTCTCAGTCGGTGGTCTGCGGATGCCTTCTTGCATAGTATAGTCGTAACATAGCTTCCATTTCCAGAAAGCATCGTCCCGATGCTTTGTCATCTCAGCAACAGAACTTGTGTAAGCTTGTGTACAGTGGATGTCATTCAGATAGATAGGGCTTCATCCGGACCACGTGAACAACCTCCGGTACATGCCGCTGACGCCTTGTGGAATGTGAACTCTCGGGGACGACTTCGTAATTAACGTCGGTATGACGTCGGAGAACTTCATAAAAGCCAAAGTACCGTCTCAGTAGCTTCTCGGAGAGGCCGCGGCGGCGAATTGGCGTCCAAACCCAAACTCTATCTCCCGGTTCATACGAGACTAGTTGGTGACGAAGATTGTAACGTCTCCCACTCGATCAGCTGCTGAGCCAAATCGCGACGGTCGCTGTTAGTAAACGCATCCAACAGCTGTTGCTTCAATTCACTCCAGGCAGATAGTGTGCCTTCCCGGTTCTCGTACCAGGTGCGAGCGCTGTCGGCCAGGGCGAAATAGACGTGCGAGAGTTTCTGGTCTGGATTCCAATGATTCGCCCGGGCGACTCTCTCGTACTGATCGAGCCAATCCTCAACGTCCTCATCAAGTTCACCGTGGAAGGTCTCGGCAATTCGCGGGTGCTCAAGAGTCACTTGTGAGGCGCCTTCGGTGGCCAGTTCTCGAGACAGAGGAGGGCACCTTGACGGGGGGAGTTCCAAGGGAATCAGCTCAGGGCTTAGGCCTCGTTGTCGGCGGCTGTATCGGTGGACCGGGGTATCCACAGCAGGAACTTCCTGCGCGTTCGGACTAGAAGTGTCGTTCCGCAAAGGAGTCACGAGCATCAGGGGTTGAAGCCCAGCACCTCCACCAGTGTCGCGACGCAGAATAAACTGGCACGGGGCCACAATGCGACAAGGCAGAACTGTATCTGTATTCCTCAGAGAATACTACAGACTACTCGAGCAGCCGCAGCAACTTCGTCTTCATCCAAATGCCGGTGGGTGCAGCTCGTGCTTCTCAGTCGGTGGTCTGTGGATGCCTTCTTGCATAGTATAGTGGTAACAATATTCATGTGAGCCGCTGATCCCATTTGGTGCCAGAGAACTACGAAAGGTTGTCTGAGAGTCGCAAAATTGTACGCTAGAAGAGAAGCTCAGGGGAAGGTGGATGCTTCAATGGATGAAAAGATCTCAAAATACGATATAGAACAAGGAATGTCGCAAGAGCCAACGTTTCGACAATCGGACTTGTCTTCCTCAGGGCGGCGGCTGCCTTCTCCAGCGTTCGTTTATGTACGCCTTTGCACACTCTCCCCCGTCCTCAGAAAGAGAGAAGCAGAGCGCATGCGAACATTAAAGAAAAGGGGGGAGGGGCGGGGATAGGGCGTAGGAAAAGTTGGGTGACAGTTGTTAGCGTGAGTAATATAAATGCCAAGAGCGAAAGCTTCCAAAGAATCCGCTCCTTGTACATGTCTTGGAAACGCATTGTGTGCGCAATGCTAGAAAGCAGGGTGAAAAAAATTGGTAGATCCCAAGTGCAGTGGGAATCAAGGAAATGCGAAGCACGCATCAGGAACGTAAACTGGATCTGCATTGTTGTCTCACTATACCGATTTTGGTACCTCTGAAGGCCATGCGCAAAAAGTGCTTTCTGCAGCCTTTACTGGCGTAGAGCGCGATGCCGTCGGAACATGGCGTCCGAGAAGAAACCCAAGGCCAACAAGCTCAATACCCACTACACTCTCCTAGTTCCTTGTCGTCTTCACCGCGACGCCCACAATATTCAGCATCCTCCGCCCCGACAAATCTGTAAGTCTGGTTGTGGTGGATAGAGAAGTTCCGAGTCCTCGTCCGTGCTTAGAAATAAGATCCTGCCTACTCCGTCGTAGAAGCACCCCCACTGACAAGCCCGCGGATCTTGTTTTTTCTTCGTCTTTTACAGTTTCTTGATTCACCGTATGTACTTGGCTCAGGCGTCATTTTAACAGTTGCAGCATAGGAGCTGGTGAAGATCTTTCGCGACCGGAACGTGCGTAGGTCTTGCGTCCTTTCATTTCCAGTCTTCCTTGACAAATTGGTATCGATTCAGCACGTCCTCTTTCGCTGAAAAAGACGCTTGTATAGTCAAGCCAAATTCATTCATGTGAGTAGAACAGTCCCGACTATGAACTGACATTTTCCAACGATGTCCTCAACAGTCAACTTGTAATATTCGTCGAAGTATTCCGCAAACATCTTGATCTGGTCAAACACAGGGCTCTTCCTGCGTTGGCAGAATGGTACCTTTTCCAACAATTATCTCGTTTTGCAAGTCTCCCTTTAGAACCTAATTGTTCTTCTCCATCATTGTGGTATCCAGGATAAAAGCCGCAGCAGTTTTCTGTCAAATCTGGCTCGTTCTCTCGTTCCTCATTACCTTCCTCACCGTCACCACTCTACCGCTTGTCCCAGTCGTCCAGTTCCATTGCCTCACCCGAAGGTTCCTGCAGCTTCAACTCCTCAGCAACTTCATAAACAGTACTCATTGCTGAATGCGATATTCATACATCGGTCATGCTTCTGGGCGTCCAAGTCTCTCTCAATATCGGGGTCTGTAATGTCAAGCTTATCGTCACCAATAGCTCCCGTGCGCTTTTCAAGTTCCTCGAGGATTTCTTTTCTCAGTTGCTTACTGCACTCAACTGCCTTAAGCAGCGATCCATCATCCTCTTCAAAATCATTAGGGTCTGCGGGAATCGCCTGGAAGCTTTCTTTCAGGCACTGTACTTTAGCAGGAGTACCAAACTGAATGTACTTGTGTCGAACTGATGAACCAGCTTTCCCATGAAGTTCTAGTTTGGGCAATTGTGCAGCAAACTCACGTTGAGGTCGTCGCATTCGTTCCATGTACGCCGTCTCTGGTTAGCTCCCATCCGTTTTTGCGGAATACTGCATCATCGAATGCGGTGATGAAACATTGAGCCACTCAATATTGTTACAAGATAGCAGAGGGGCTTATTCTGCAGTGTTGCGAGGAGGGTAGCGGAGGGCTCACTCTGTACGCAGGACGGGGCGAAGGAAACGAAGTGTTCGGACAAGACTCGGGCCTGCCATTAGTGTTGGTTGGCACTTGCCTGTGTATATATTGTAAATACACGTATTCCCGTAACATTGTGAGTGCTGGGTACGCCCGCTCTGCGTTTCCTCGCTCAACCAATACGGAAATTCGAAGCAGTCGCCGTCTAGATTCCTCGGCGATGGCTGATGGGGCGGCGCCGCAGCCACAGGTCCTTTCGATTCTTGTGCCCCCACGAGATCCAGGAACCTTCTCAGGCAAGGACGATGACAAAGTGGACGTGGAAGATTAGGTCGCCATGTACGACCGAGTCAGCGAGTACCACAGGTGGGATCTTACAATGAAGCTGGCCAACGTGATATTTTATTTGAAGGGAAGAGCGCGCATATCTTACGACACGCACGAAGAAGAACTGACCAGTTAGGACATTTGCAAAACGAAGCTCCGTGAGCTGTTCGGCAGGCCATCTGGTCGTCAGCAGGCGGCCAGGAAGGAGCTTGGTTTCCGCATGCAGATTTCGACCGAGTCCTACGTCTGTTATATACAAGACATGCTTGGCCTCTGTCGGAAGGTTGACCCTAATATGACGGAATCTGACAAGATTTCGTACATACTGGAGGCAATAGCCGATGACACGTTCAATCTATTGATTTTCAAGGACTGCACTACGGTCGAAGGCATTGTCAAAGAATGCAAGAGGTTTGAACAAGCGAAGAGTCGTCGCATCACCCACCAGTTCGTTCGGCTGCCCAATATTGCTGCTGCTTCGTCACCCGCCTTATTCGTCGCCAACTGGAAGCTATAGATCCTGCTGCCGTACCTTCGGACATGCCGCAAGCAAACCCGCCCACCTCATCCAAGCAGTCGTTCGACAGGAGTTCGCGAACCTTGGCCTCGCCTCCGTTTGTTCTCTTCGTGCGCCCAAGAGCACCTATGCCACTGTGAACCAGAACCAAGGCTACGCCCGACGCTACCGAAACCCTGATGAATGGAGGACGGCGGATAATCGACCCTAATGTTTCAACTGCTATCGTGCCGGACACGTTGCACTTTACTGCCAAAATCGCTGGAATTTTCCCTGGAACACTGGATCACGGCGTCGCCCCGTTTTAGCTCTAATAGACACTGGCGTACAGATTTCTGTTATGAGCGCAGCTCTCCGCCGTCAATTGCGCAAAGTTCTTACTCCCGCTATTCAGTGCACGGTTCGGGTCGCGGATGGGAACACGTCACTTGTTCTTGGCATGTGCACTTCTCGCGTGTGTATTGCCAGGCATCAGACCACTGTTTTTCTCGCCGTGCTTGCACAGTGCCTACACGACGTAATTCTCGGCCTTGATTTTCTTTCGGCGCATTCCGCCCTTATCGACTGCTCAACTGGCCTTATTCAGCTTGAACTCCCTTTTGATACTGACGTTGGTTTGGACAAGCCAGTCGCTTATGTTCTACAGAGTTCATGCACGTAGCGCCGCAAGCAGCAACATATATCCAGCTGACTTCTGACCCACCTGTATGCGATGGCGACTAGGCTGTCTCACCGATTACCGACGTTGTCCTTGCACATTCTCTCGTTGTTCCGCACACAGTGATCACAGTACGCCGAAACCGGGCCTCTTTCCCTCTTTTGAATTTTGACCTGTCCAAGCACGTGCTCCCTGCAGGCATCACCCTGGGCATCCTGTCGTCTTTGAAGGACTGTGACGTCTCCGAACTATCCGTCGACGCTCCTACTAACCTTTCGACCTCATCCAGAGCGTCTGCCCCTTCGTCCACTGACATTGACAAAATGCTAGTGGCAGATCTCTCGCCCACCCACGCTAAAGCTCTTCGCCACCTTTTGGGGTCTATGAAAGGGAAAATTAGCATCCAACCACCCGTTTTTTGTAGCACAAGGGTACAAGGAAATGCATACGGATTTCTCAGAAATGAAAGCTTCCTAGTTGCCGAAAAATTCGTCCTGGTCCGGGGTTCGAACCCAGGACCAACGCCTGTCCGGGGCGCTCGCATGCCACTTGAGCTCACCAGGAGGCTAGCGATTGACAGCGCGAGGGCGAATCCGTCGACAACTCGAAGCACATGGGCGTGAATAAATATGGCAAAGGAGTTCTGCGGAAACCCGCAAGGTGGAGTAACGTTTATTAAAGGGAAAATTAGCATCCACCCGTATTTTGTAGCAAGGCATCCACCCGCTTTTTTTGTAGCCTTGCGCTACAAAAGAACGGGTGGGTTAAAATTTTCCCTCTGATAAACGTTACTCCACCTTGCGGGTTTCCGTAAAACTCATTTGCCTTTTGGAGCCCTACGCCGATCTCTTCGACTTCAACTACCGCCCATTAGGCCAGACCTCCGTTGTCTTGCACAAAATTCATACCGGTGACACCAACCCTATTCACCGGCGCCCTTACCGCGTGTCGGCCGCCGAACGGGCTGTCATCCAAAAAGAAGTAGTAAAGATGCTCGCTAAAGATGTCATCGCACCATCCTCAAGTCCTTGGGCTTCTCCTGTTGTCCTCGTGAAAAAGAAGGACAACACTTGCAGATTTTGTGTCGATTGCAGACACCTCAACGCAATAACTAAGAAGGACGTTTGCCCCCTGCCGCGAATAGACGACGCGCCCGACTGTCTTCATGGCGCAAAATATTTCTCGTCCATTGACCTTCGATCGGGGTATTGCCAGATTTCTTTTGACCCACAGGACCGAGAAAAAACGGCATTTGTAACTCCCAATGGCCTCTACCAATTTAAAGTCATGCCGTTTGGTCTTTGCAATGCGCCGGCAACCTTCGATCGCATGATGGACTCGCTCCTACGCGGCTTGAAGTGGTCGACCTAGTTGTGCTACTTAGATGACGTCACTCATATTTGCACCGACATTTGCGAGCCATCTCGACCGCCTCTCCACCATTCTCAGCCTATTTCGTAACGCTGGTCCCCAGCTGAAGTCTTCTAAATGCCGTTTCTGACGCCGTGAAATAACTGCACTGGGACATCTTGTAAACTCAGCTGGTGTAGAGCGTGACCCGACAAAGTCAGCGCTGTAAAAAAACTTTCCTGTGCTTTGTTCGCTTAAAGATGTACGAAGTTTCATCGGGCTGTGCTCATACTTCCGCCGCTTTATTCGGAATTTCGCTGAGATCGCTCGTCCCCTCAGTGCACTATTGAAAAAAAGACGCCGTCTTCACCTGGAGTTTTGCCCCGCCACGGTGGTCTAGTGGTTATGGCACTCGGCTGCAGATCCGGAGGTCGCGGGATCGAATCCCGGCCGCGGCGGCTGCATTTCGATGGAGGCGAAATGTCGAGGCCCGTGTGCTGTGCGATGTCAGTGCACGTTAAAGAACCACAGGTGGTCGAAATTTCCGGAGACCTTCACTACGGCGTCTCTCATAATCAGAACTGGTTTTGGGACGTTAAACCCCACAAATCAATCAATCACCTGGAGTTTATCCCAGGCTTCTGCCTTCTCGGCGCTCACAGACGCCCTCACCACGTCCGATATTAGCGCACTTTGACCCGACTGCGCCCACTGAAGTACGCACCGATGCCAGTGGCCATGGAATCGGCGCCGTTCTCGCACAGCGTTAGTGCGGCCGCGAATGCGTTATTGCCTATGCTAGCCGCCTTCTCTCCACACCAGAGAACTACTCCATCACAGAACGGGAGTGCCTTGCGCTTGTATGGGCCATTACTAAATTTCGTCCCTACCTATACGGACGCACCTTTACTCTTGTGACCGGCCATCATGCACTCTGCTGGCTCTCCTTACTCCAAGATCCTACAGGCCGCCTCGCTCGTTGGGCTCTCCGTCTGCAAGAATACTCGTTCTCGGTCGTTTCGAAGTCTGGTCGCCGCCACCAGGACGCCGATTGCCTGTCGCGATATCCCGTCGATCCGCCTGCAGCTGTCGAGAAAGACATTGAGGCATGCGTTTTTTCCATATCCGATTTACGTAACGTAGGCCATGAACAACTCCAAGACCCAGCTTTACGCTCCATCGTGAATAGTCCCGGTTCCGGAACTGAAGTCCTTCGCTCCGCATGTTCTGCCTTCACGATGGGATCTTGTACCGCCACAATATGCACCCATATGGCCCTGATTGCCTTCTCGTTGTACCCTCACACTTGCGGTGTGATGTTCTTCGCCAGCTTCACGACGAGCCAAGCTCCGATCACCTTGGTATTACACGCACCTATGATCGCATACGGCGCCGCTTCTTCTGGCCCCGCCTCTACTGTTCCGTGCAGCGATATGTCAGCAGCTGTGACGAATGCCAACGTCGAAAGTGGCCAGAAATGCTGCCAGCCGGTCTTCTTCACCCTATTGACATTCCCGCCGAACCTTTCTACCGCGTAGGACTCGACCTTCTCGGTCCTCTTCCGACGCCGGCATCCAGAAAGGCAGGCAGGCAGGCAGGCAGGCAAAGAAGTTTATTTTGATGCGGAGACGACGCTCACTGCCCCCTTTGGGGGCGACATCGGCGGGCCACACCCACGACGGGACGGGGAGATGCATCTCCTCGGCCATGTCATGGGCTCTCTGGATAGCCCTTCGCTGGTCTTCTTTCTCTTTGCTAGTGAGGAGATCGAGTGGATTGCCGTGGCGACCGACTACGCGACGCGATTCGTCATTACACGCGCTCTTCCCACCAGCTGCCCTACGGATGTCGCTGACTTTCTTCTTTATCGCGTAATTTTGTAACACGGTGCTCCTCGACAGCTTCTTGCCGATCAAGGCCGGTATTTTTTGTCCCGCGCCGTTCAGGAGCTCCTTCACTCTTGCTACACAAAACACAAGGTCACAACAGCTTACCACACTCAAACGAATGGCCTTACGGAGCGTCTGAACCGAACTTCCACCGACGTGCTGTCCATGTATGTTTCTACAGGTGGTTAAATTTCCGGAGACCTCCACTGCGGCATCTCTCATGATCATAGGTGGTTTTGGGGCGTAAAACACCAGAAATGAATCAGTGAGACGCTATATTTGAGGGCTGCGTAAATTTCAACCACCTGGGGTTCTTTTCCATTCACTGACATCTCACAGTACACCGACCTCAGCATTTCGCCTTTATCAAAACGCGGCCGCCGCCATTCGTTCCCGTGACTTTCGTACCAGCAGGCGCGTACCATACCAGGCTACCATGGCGGTGCTGTCGTTATTTCTCTCAGACTCCGTGTACTAACATTAATGGCGCGGCGGCTGCATTTTGATGGAGGCGAAATGCTGAGGCCCGTGTGCTGTGCGATGTCAGTGAACGTTAAAGAACCCCAGGTGGTCAAATTTCCGGAGACCTCCACTGCGGCGTCTCTCATGATCATAGGTGGTTTTGGGGAGTAAAACACCAGAAATGAATCAGTGAGACGCTATATTTGAGGGCTGCGTAAATTTCGACCACCTGGGGTTCTTTTCCATTCACTGACATCTCACAGTACACCGACCTCAGCATTTCGCCTTTATCAAAACGTGGCCGCCGCCGCCGTGATTCGTTCCCGTGACTTTCGTACCAGCAGGCGCGTACCATACCAGGCTACCATGGCGGCGCTGTCGTTATTTCTGTCAGACTCCGTGTACTAACATTAATAACGCGGCTGCTGCATTTTGATGGAGGCGAAATGTTGAGGTCCGTGTGCTGTGCGATGTCAGTGAACGTTAAAGAACCCCAGGTGGTCGAATTTCCGGAGACCTCCACTGCGGCGTCTCTCATGATCATAGGTGGTTTTGGGGCGTAAAACACCAGAAATGAATCAGTGAGACGCTATATTTGAGGGCTGCGTAAATTTCGACCACCTGGGGTTCTTTTCCATTCACTGACATCTCACAGTACACCGACCTCAGCATTTCGCCTTTATCAAAACGTGGCCGCCGCCGCCGTGATTCGTTCCCGTGACATTCGTACCAGCAGGCGCGTACCATACCAGGCTACCATGGCGGTGCTGTCGTTATTTCTGTCAGACTCCGTGTACTAACATTAATAACGCGGCGGCTGCATTTTGATGGAGGCGAAATGTTGAGGTCCGTGTGCTGTGCGATGTCAGTGAACGTTAAAACACCCCAGGTGGTCGAATTTCCGGAGACCTCCACTGCGGCGTCTCTCATGATCATAGGTGGTTTTGGGGAGTAAAACACCAGAAATGAATCAGTGAGACGCTATATTTGAGGGCTGCGTAAATTTCGACCACCTGGGGTTCTTTTCCATTCACTGACATCTCACAGTACACCGACCTCAGCATTTCACTTTTATCAAAACGCGGCCGCCGCCGCCGTGATTCGTTCCAGTGACTTTCGTACCAGCAGGCGCGTACCATACCAGGCTACCATGGCGGTGCTGTCGTTATTTCTCTCAGACTCCGTGTACTAACATTAATAACGCATTAATTACTAACGATAATAACATTGAATACATTAATGAACAGCTGGTGTCGGGAACCCTGCAGGAAAGCTTGTCTTGTGAACAGATGGCAACGATAAGTAGTGAGCACACATGCTAGAGAGGAAGCAGATAACGCTATAAATGTAGCCTAAGGATACCGGAGTCTTATGAACACTCACATAATAAAAAGAATTTTACAGCATATCCACGGAGTGAATGATGATGAGTGGGCGAAGCTCGTGAGGTTCATCGTAGATCGTGCCGAGTTCCGGATTAATTTAGTGAACGCGCACGCTACGAATCCTTATGGTTCAATTACGCACAAGTGAAATCTCCCACCGGCACTTCATTGCAAGTGAAGATCCGGTGCCTATATATATATATATATATATATATATATATATATATATATATATATATACGGCGAGCTTTTACTGTTAACACATGACTATATATATATATATATATATATATATATATATATATATATATATATATATATATATATATATATATATATATGGGTGGGTGGTATTTCTCAATCAAGAAACTCGCTAGAAGACGCTACCTGCGCCAACGTTGTCTGTCGCGGGTGAGGGCGCGTTCTCCTTCTTTGCGAGCTGGTAGAGCATTCATCTAAGAAGGAGCGTTTCCATAGTCAACGCGCGCCTTTCGCTCTCTCTCTCTCTCACAAGACAGCAGATGGAAGAGTGAGAGCTCGCGCGCCGGGAGGCACGCGCTGAGGCCGAGGGCGAGCGAGAGCCTCCCGGCGTTGCATGGTGTTGGATGGTATTGTGAGTGGTGTAGGTTACGCGATACGCGTGACAACCGACCCACAGCTTAAGGAGCTTCGCCCCTAAAAATACCAATAATCCTAACTCGGCGTTGTGCAACTGCGATGTACAATTTCGCACTACATCGCTTGCAGATCTGAAGCGCGATCTCTCCTCTCAATCCAGAGGCTTTGTTGAATTGGTCTCCAGCCGACTTTCCGACAACACTGTCGCGCATACATAAAATCCCTGTCGCGGGAGGCATAGAATGCAAATGATGCTGTCTTCGACGATTTCCGGCGCGGGAAGTGACGCCCGCCGTTTTTCGCGCCTGCCATAACCATTTGCGAAGGCTTCAAGCAGAGGAGAATAAATTTCACGTACTTCTTTTCGACGCCCTGATTTACACTTTTTCATGGCTTCGACACGAGCTGGACGGGCTGTCGTGTGCGGCCGGCTTTAAATATTTTAATGCGGCCCGTTCTGCGCTGCAGTGCTTTTCTTGAAAAACAGCGCTGATGGTGGGACACCAGTGCAGTTCAACGTGAGGGCGATCTAAGGAGAGAGAGAAACTACGTAAACACCTGGAGGTCTCTTCGTGATGTTCGGTCTCTTCGTGATGGGTTTTCTGTGCGACAAAGGCATACGCCTCGAGGATATCTTCTTGCGAAGGGATTCGCGCAAAACAATTTTTGTGGGACTTTTAAGTGGACAATTTCAGCGTTTTGTCGGTTAGAACTGATACGGACACCTGCCAACGAGCCGTGAAGTGCGAGCAAGCATGTTGGGCTTGCAGACATGCTGCAGGGCTATGCTTATATTCGCTGGTTCTACATTCCTTATCCGGGATGCACATGCACCGGACGTGCGTCCCACGTAAGGAACACATATCGCGCTGCAGCGACCTTTGTGCAGTGATACCTTTAATACCTTCGCTTTAGGCAGAATACTTATTGCCTTAAGATCTTGCAACGAATCCTACCTAAGAGAGAACCACCGTCGTCCCTGTCCTCTAGCCACTCGCATTAAATGAGCAAAGAAGGAAGCAGGGAGGCAATTAAAAGAACTTGCACTTCTTAAAAGAACATCAGCAAGCTTATAAAAAGCTCAGGCTTTCGAGCCCACGAAAGGGGTTATAAGAAAAACTGAAGTGGACGGGCTAGAAATGCATTTTTGTCGCCACATCCAAACTGCAGGAGGTACTAACTGCAGGAAGTTCGCACCTCTGGCCCTTTTCCTTCGTCTAGTGTTCAACAGTGTTGTTTTTAATATTATATTTTTTTACCGTTGAGAGCGAACACTAGAAAGAAAACAGTACATCGCGACTTGTACTACCGTGTTTCCTGTATACATTATTTTTTTTTCTTTTTCGGTAGGGCATATTCTTAGCTCGTGCAGCAAAGCAGTGGTTTGGGCTTGTTGGTATGACATTTATTTATTTATTTACAGATACTGCAGGCATTCCCCAGGCCCATGCGGGAGTGAGTACAAACAATACAAACAAATAATAAGCTAAATACATTGAATGGCTTGGCATAAATGTAAGAAAAAAATGAATCACAGTACATAAATGGAAATTATACGAAGGTGCTGTACATATATTGTTAATACAAGAGAGTTACACTCAAAACGATAAGTTTCTCTGTCAGCCATTTAAATCAAGAAAATTAATGTTACTTATATTATGAGTGAATGAATACACCGAGGCAGAGTTCACTGCTTCTTCAGCTAAACTATTCCAATAAAAAATGCTCAAGGGAAGAGGGAGAACTTGTGGACATTAATGTGGTTAATTGGTTGTTTGAAAGTTTTACAGTGATGCGTCCTGGCTGAAACTTTTTAAGGATTTTGAAGGTAACGCTCCCGTGTTAATTTGAAGTCACCGCGATGAAGCTTATAAATGAATTTTAATCTATATACTACCCTGCGCTGCTCAAGTTTCTGTAGATTAGCCTTATTGCATAAATCGGTTACACTAGAATGTCGGGCGCAAACGGAATAAATGAATCACAAAGCTACGTTTTGCACTCTTTCTATATTTTTAATCAAATATCGCTGCCAAGGGGTACAAATAACGTCTGCGTACTCCAACTTTGGTCGTACTAGTGCTTTGTACGCATTTAGTTTTACCGCAGATGGGGTACGGCGCAGTTTCCTCTTCAAGAGCGACAATTTCTGCAGCGCCTCCCGACAAACGTTTTCAACGTGTGGTTTCCAGCTGAGGTTGCTCGTACGTGTGACGCCCAAATATTTCACATGATTAGTCCTCGCATTTCCCAAAGAGTAAGTAATGTCAAGGGCGTCTTTTTATTAGTAAGCGTAATGAAATCTGTTTCAGAAGGGTTTATTCTTAATCCCCACCTTGAACACCATGCGTCGAGTGCGTGTAAAGTATTGTTGAGTTTAATCTGCTCATCTTGACTATTTATGGTTGTGTATATTACACAGTCGTCCGCAAGTAGTTTAATCCGGACCGGTGATTCTACGCAAAGATGAATGTCATTAATATACACTAGAAAAAGAAGAGGCCCGAGGACTGAGCCCTGCGGAACACCGGAGTACACTTCCAATTCTCTCGAAATACACCCATCCACAGCAACACACCTGTTTTCTATATCTTAAGTAGCATTCAATCCATGCTACTACCTTTCGTTGAATACGAATTGATCGTAGTTTTGTTATTAAATCTTGGGTTGGGACGACATCAAATGCCTTGGAGAAATCCGAAAAAAATGGCGTCGCTCTGGCCTTTCGTATTGAGTGTACTAATTAATTCATCAGTTATTTCAGGTAATTGAGTAATGGTAGATAAACCAGATCTAAATCCATGCTGTTGGGCATAAAGTAACTTGTTATTTTCTAAGTAAGTAATAATGCCCTGAAAAATAATGTGCTTAATGACCTAAAAATATGTGCTAAATGACCTTAAAAATAATGAGGCTTATAGGGAATGAAAAGGCCCTTTGCTCGTAGTAAAGATTGTAGCAGGTTAGCGCCTGTGCGTGTCACGTGTTTCTTCGGTCCCTGCCTTTCCGTGGGCTATTAGCCTCACTATAGTTAGTGCAATCGGTGTTGGAACTTACGGAACACACGCGGTAAATAATAAAAAGTGATAATTCAGAGGCACCATGCCGTCCACGCCAGTTGTTTTGGCGACGGAAAAAAAAATGTTTGGTGAAGTTATCATGCTTTTTCTTTTTCTTTCCCCGAAGTTACAGCGTCAATTCGAGCATCAAAATTCAATGCACATCTACAAGTAACGTAATGTGTTCTACAAGCGATGAAGTGAACGAAATGTTAAAATGCGCGGTTCTCCTTTTGAAAATAATCGGGGTAAAACACGGACATTTGCCGTGAAGAGATAAGTTTTCACGAGAGTTTGGTCCGGGATCTTCACCATCGTGCAGTGTAGCAAAACGTCTTTTGAACAAAGCCGAACGATTCCAAACGAATTTCTCTATGGTGTAATGTGCTCTGTGAACAAGTATTAGAGCATGTTATAAACCGCTGAAGCAGCTGTAATAAGTAAGCTTACAAAAATACGTTCCCGAACTCATGGTAGTAGCTAAGCGGCTCTGGTGTTCTGCAGGTTATCTTGTGGTCACGTTGTTCATTACCGGTCAAGATGAAAGGTTTGCCTTGAATGTATAACCTAAAGAATGTTAAAGTTAAATGAGAACATCCAAAGGCCGTAAAAGAGGGTTACGCCTAGAACGTCGACATTTCTTTTAGACTTGCCGTGCTTCAAGTTACTAGACTCTTGAAACAGCTCAGTCGGTCGAGTTCGCCAAGGGAACTCAAAAATACTGAGGTACCATACTCTTTTCCTTCCGATTTGGTCATTAAGATTCACATCAGTTGCGATATACGACGATATAATACAGGAAGAAAGAAAGAAAAGAGAAAGGAAGAATGAAGAAACAATAAGAACGAAAGGAAGAAAAGCCACCTGCTTCATGGTAGTCATGATGCAAAGGTTATATATATATATATATATATATATATATATATATATATATATATATATATATATACACATAATGAATACAGATAATGGAAGAAAGCCAAGGAAAGCAAATAAAACTGCAGAGACAAAGAAAGAAGGAAAGTGAAGTTGCAGCCAGTGCCAGTTACGTCAAGATTAACGATTTAAACATAGCTTCGCCGTGCCCACCGTTCTTGCATCGCGGAACTGGCTTTAAATTTGAACTGGAAATTCTTTGGCGACCCATATGTATTCTCGCAGAGTCATGCCCATGGATATAACTTTAACACCATTCATTGCTGCAACATAGCAAACATATTGCAGGCCATTTCAATGGCATCTTGGCGTCCACGTTCGAAATCATTTGAATGCCATCTTTTTTTTCACCGTCATCTTGAGTGATGCTTTTGAACGACGACTTCTACTATCATCCTTCAGAATTGAATTTCGTTACTTCGCGCATTCGAACCATTTGCAATGCTTTCTCCGTGTTGAATTATCTGCTGAGTCATTCATTTTCTTCCTTTGTCATGCTCATGACTATGACATTCAAATGATCGTTACTCCTTCCTTCACTTAGTTGCACCCCCTAACCCTTTCCATCGCTTGTTAAGTGGTTTGTTTTTCGGTGAGTCATGGTGGCTTTGCTAAGACACGGTCATGATTTCGTCACCATTATATCCAACTGTCACTAATGTTAGCAGCGTAACTTTTTTTTCATTTCAAGTGACTAATTTTTTTTATGTTTTCCTTCTCTACCCATTAACTCGTTTTCCCCAAGCGTCATCCTTACAAAAAATTATTCAACATTATGGTCATGTGTTGATCTTTATATTCTTCTGTTGTGATCTGTCGTCGAACATGTAATGCTGATTATTTTGTAATTACTCTTAGCCAAACCATCGCCTCTTTTTGCAGCCATTCGAGATATCTTTATTATTTTTTTTAGATTACATGCTCATTTATCTATACGCCACATCAAAAAGATTCGCATAAGAATCTATCCTTCGAAAAGAACATGAACAACTGGCAAAATAAATGCATCAGTTCTAGAATGATAAATGGTCAAATGGCAATCAATTTTGGCAGTGCTATGGAGCTGTCGAAGTGATATACATACATATGTACATTTTTATTTGCCTCTTCTTTTTATTCCTACGGTATTCTGGGCGTGGGTAGATTGCGAAATTCGGCAGCGCGGAAGCGGGAAGTGTAGAAGGCGAACACCGCGCCGCTTGCACTGGAGCGAAAATTGAGCTTGACACGAACAAAAACAGCGAAATGAATTTTTCTTCTCCACGCACGGTGTGGCACAGGCGACAGCTTCCCTACAGGTGGTGACAACATCTTTATTTCATGGTCACGGAGAGTGGTCCTCAGGGTGGCCCATCTTGGGGGCGACTCCCTCGGCCCAAGTGACCAGTTTAACTTGGTCTCCCAGATCGATGGCTGTCCTTAGTAGGGCCTGCCAGGTAAGTTTATAGGGGGCTGGCAAGAGCGTTCGTGGAGGAGGCGAACCTCTACATCCCCAGAGGATGTGGTCTTGTGTTGCCAATTCATTCAAGTGACAATTTTGACATATGGCATTGTACTCCCCATTGGTGATGATTGATAATCTATGTGGACTCAGAAACGAGTCTGTCTGAAGCTGTCGTAGGACTGTAGCCTGCGCTCTGGTGAGGTCTCGATGAGGCGCCGGGTAACTGCGCCTTATTTCTTTATATAGAGTGGTAATTTCATTATATGTGGTCACCGCCCCACCCGGAGAATCCGAGTCTGAGTGGCGCGCCTCCCGGTTTGTTAGCCCTCGGGCGATGCGGTGCGCCTCCTCGTTCCCAGGATTCCCCGAGTGAGCGGGGACCCATACTAGATTAATAAGTCTGTCTGATTCATAGAAAGAGTGGTTATAATTTCTTAAGATTTGTTGCGTAGTTTTACTAATGGTGCCCTTACTGTAATTTAGGATCGCGCTTTTTGAATCGCTCACGATCGTACTAACAGAGTCATTCGTGATGGCTAGAGCGATCGCAGACTCCTCCGCTTCAAGGGCGGAGAAGGCCTCGACTGTGGCCGCGTTTAAAATACGGCCGCTCTCGGTCACTACGCTCACAACTACAGGATTTCTATCCAACTCTAGTCTGCTTCAGAAGTTCCGTGCAGCACTGTGGAAGCTACAGGCCTCTCCGTCCAAACCGGAGGGCAACACATGTTAATCGTGTCCTTCCGCGGATTGTCACCTGCCAGTGGCGGGCGCCGCAGTGGCAGCTGCCGTCTTGGAAGGGGGAGGATAAAGCGGGGCCACTATTGGCAGTTACGGCTCGCAGGTGCATGTCGGAACATTGACATTTCGTCTCGCTTCGGGAGAATACGTCGCTTGATGGCCTCCTAGCCTTCGTTCGGCTGAACGAAACTAGAGCAGAGTATAGAAGAGTGCATCGCCGCGCCAGTGGCGTTCTGAATTAGTCACTGTGATGAGTGGTTAGAAGACAATCTCGATGAACTATGGCGCTTCTCCGTTGAAGAACAACGTGAATAAGTGCTGTTTACAGGAAACTCTACAAGCGAACGTTGGTTAATGTAAAGCGAACAGGCGAGAACGCTTTATACAGGACTTCACGTGCATCAGTCCTGAAGTGTTTTACAACGTTGTAAACTGCGCAAAAAGACGAGCACTGGCGTAAGACACACACAGCTCGCCGCGAGCACCACTGCACATACACACACACACACACACACACACACACACACACTCACACACTCACACACACACAGAGAGAGACCTGCGTACGCACATGGTCAGTAAGAATAGATTTTTAGCGTATCACGGGAAGCTGGAAGTTCCTCACCGGATGACCAGAAACTCAGTGGACAGTATTATTATAAGGACATGGCGTTTTTAGACACCCTCACATCGTCAGTGACGTTATGACACGTACAATATTCACTGCGCTATGACGCCGTAAATAAAGAGGCCATGAGAGTTTTTGGGGCTGATAGACTGACAAAAGTTACCATCTCGGCTAATTCTAATTACCGTCACCTTACAGCCATCGTGTTGGATTCGCACTGGGGATTCAGTGCAAAATGATTCTCTCACTTTTGGTTCTTTTAAATTGGCTTGCGTGAACTAAGAATACAGGCCATATCAACCATGAATTAACCAACGCGTATGGAATTTTCTTTTGTTTTTTTCAGTAACCGTGGTGCTAAACCTATTTTCAACAACGGTTCCAAGAAAGACGAGAAAGTACTAGATCAAATTTTTTTTGCGCTGCCTTGAAAGAACTTACGCATCTTTCAGCGCAGCCATTAGTAAACTTTGTTATCCTGGCCCGTTCCTCAACAAGAAATTATCTTTCGCTCAGCTACGACTTTCTGGAGGAGCTGGAAGCTCCGACGTTGATTAGCGCCTCGGGCGCGCTCGTCGCCGGTGCTCATCCCTGCGCCACTTTCTTCGAGTGCCTCATTATTAAAGGAGACCCCTGTCAAGTCTCTCCAGCCATTTCTTATACGAGAATGTGTAGGCCTCGTGGTCGCTAGCGGGAAACTGCTGTGCGCAGTAGGGACATGCGCAATTATTTTTCGTGGAACTACACCGGTGCTTTAGTGCCCTGGCGGGGTGTAGGAAAATATATACAGATTTGCACTTAATACTTCAGCGAGGCTTTCACCAAAAAAAAAAAGAGAAACATCGAAGGCCATTCGCCTCTGTGAAAATGGTTGCAACAATGAAGCTGTTTTCTTATCGGCATTCTTGGCGTGCTCACGGGGGTGTCAAGTTATTCATGTTATAACCTATCAGCTATGTTAATCATACCGCCCTCCATCCTTGTCGGCTTTTCATACTCGATAGTTCATAACATTATCATGTGGTTTCTCTTTTTTTTTTCTTTCCTTGATTTCATTTCGCAATACGGAAGTTCAAGCGGCGGCTGAGCTGCAGTTTCGAGCAGAGAATTTTCTACGCTTTATCATGTATTGGCCTTGTCATAATCACTGTTATCTAGCAGTGGGATAAAATCAAGAGTAACTCGAGCACGGCAGTGGAGAGTAGGGGAACTAGAGGCGGGTTCGCTTTTCCCTACCGCGTATCACGACAAAATCAGCCTATGCACGCACGGCCTTGTCATTAAGCAGCTGTGCGGTTAAAGAATGGTGTTCGCTGCTCTTCCCCTAAAGATGTATGTATTGTACACTAAAGAAGAGAAGGGGAGAAAGGGAAGACATCTTGCTTCCACCGCCAGTGCATGTAGACATTGTGATGATTAAGCAGGTTATTTTTACCTTTGAGGTGACCGAGGCGTCGCCTCAAGACACTCAAAGAAGGACGAATCTCTCAGGGGAAGCCTCCGAGAGTCTAATTGAGGACAAAGCCGTTTTCCCCACACACACACACACACCACACACACACGCACACACACACACACACACACACACACACACACACACACACACACACACACACACACACACACACACACGCACACACACACACACACACACAAGCTTTTAATTCATATGTTGCAAATAGAGAAAAACTAAAGGACAAGCACTTGAGAGAGAACGAAAGCATAACAGAATTGAGTAAATTTCTAATAAGTCTCTATAGGCGCTACGAGAGTCCTGGCAGTTTTTAGTCATTAAAGGTCCGGTAGTGATGTGCGGTGGCGACGTGGCAAAGGAAGTTGATGGCTCACCAAATCGTTGATCGGCTGGATTGACAAGTGGATGGGCGACGTGCAGCAGGCTCGCGAAAAGGAACGCACCAGATGTCTCGTGGCGACGGAGGACGTGGGCGGCTAGGCGGCTCGATGAGGTGGTACCGGCATCTTGGCCAGGCATCTGAACGTGGAACTCGGACCCGTAGCCCGACTGTTCCAGCTATGCCTACGGGCACAAGATTAAGGTCCTCGCCTGGAGCTCACGAGTCGCTGGAGTTCTAATGACTGGGATCAGGTCAGCAGGAGGTCCCGGTCGGGTGAAGCCCTTGTTGCTCGGGTCCGGAACCCGACTGCCGTCTTCAACGCCCGGCCCGGTGGACGATCCGCTGCCTTCCGTTGCCTTTCTCGACTCTCCTTCCTGGAACTCCCTCAAGAATACGATGCTCCAAGCTTTTCCTTTCCCTTTTGCTCAAGGCCATATTTTCTGATTGGCGGCTGCTGCGTTCTCGTGTCCGTCAGCTATTCGCCGCTGGAAATTCCGTGTGTGTTTCCGGTTGGTTGCTTCGTTTTACATTATTTCATTTTGCAACGCCCCGCCTTTCGTTGTTCTTCGTCTTTGTCGTCTTTCATGTTCTTGTTATTCGGTCCACGAGGGTCTTTCGTCTTCGTTTTCGTTGCGTTACTCATGTCTTTCACGTGCACTTTTCATAACCACTTTCTGGTCGCGCACTTCACATATCACAGATATCACTTAGGCCTACCAGTTTAGCTTTCTAGTGATTTACATCGAGAACACGCAGGTACGTGCACGGTCACTGAATCTGTGGTAGGTGGGTGCATTTAATCTGTTCTTGTGTGGTGAAGCACGAACGCGTCTAACATTTTTAAATTTTTTTTTTTTGTGCCTACGGATGTCACCTACTTTACAGCACCTTCGGATAGTTCCGTAACCACGTAGAAAGGGCTTCGGACATATGTATACCAATATCGCGTTGCGCAGTGTCCACGCTTGAGTAGCTCTTTCCTTTCCGTGGCCCACACACTCGCGAAAAATGTGCCTTGAGGGCTGGGCGCTGTTAACTCTTCGGCTTATGTGATAGCAGCCAAGTGAAGCATTGTGAAAGACAAAATATGGCGGCAATAAACATTGTGTTTGTATGATGGCTGCCTCGTCCCTGTCTGCTATAAGGAAACTGCATTCGGCCTAAGCTTCGCCTTCGGAAGCGGAACGCAACACTGAAAGGAATTCTTTACCGTCTCCTTCGTCTCGTGCGGCACAGGCAGAACACTAGAATTCAGTGAATACATCAACATCGAGGTGGATTATACTGTAATTTTAGGGGCTGTCCGTCCGTTCTAGTAGCGCGTTACCTACTAGGAACGCGCTACTAGGAGGGCACGTGTGGATTGATTGATTTATTGATGGTTGTGGTTCGGAAAGGGACGCTAATTCTGCAGCACATGTAGGGAGCACGGCTAGGCGCGCGAGCTCTCTCACTCTTCCATCTATTTTCTTGTGAGAGAGAGAGAGAGACAGAGACAGCGAAAGGCGCGCGTTGACTATGGAAACGCTCTTTCTCGATG